>JAPMOQ010045993.1:1461682-1608478 GCA_026543055.1 Argiope trifasciata
ATCGGGCACACAAATACCAGATAGAAGAAAATGGCACTTTGTGGCATGAAATTAAAAATCATGATAAGAAGTCATTTCTAATGTTGACGCAGAGGCGATGAGGGATAAAAAATAGGAATTCACGAAGGTTACTACACCCATACAAGATGGTTTAAAACACAGAAATAAAAAGAAAAGAATGATGTAGTTGTAGGTCGAGGTAACAGAATTAACGAAAGACTTGGGGTCGAAAAATTCTTCAGTGAAGTTAAAATATCAGAAGTATAATTAAGAATTAAAAATATTTTTATTCAAGTAACACAGTTTATACATCAGTTAGATCTTCTATCACACAACAAATTTTAAATAAAAAGTTAAACAAATTCCAAGCATTTTTTGACGTTTTACTCAAACAACATTATAAAAAAAAATCTTTCGAATAGTCTGTATGTGAAAAGAATATATCGCACTTGGCATTGATTTTCAGTTTCATTTAAGGTTTTCATTTCCAATATAAAGTTATTTTTTTAAAAAGAAAAATCAATTGCTTTTTATTGTCTCTTTTTTTCAATGAAAAAAAAAATGTTGAAATTTTATATTATTCAGGTTTGGAAGGCATTTTTATGCTTTTTTTTGTTGTTGTTCTTGTTGTTGTCCCATCTATAACGTGTCAAAATTCATAATGTGATTCAAAATTCACAATCAAAATGATCAAAAACATTTAATAAAATTTCTAATTAACACTACTAAACTACAATTATCTATCAAACAAAAGTAATTTTTTTATCCGTTTTCAGAAAGCACTCAGATATTTTGAAGAGATTATATACTGTGGGAATGATGAGGTAGAAGATTTATCTTCTGCAATTAAATTTGCAATCATCTTTTAAAATTTTGTGCATGCTTAAGGTATCCAACTACGTCGATTTTCGACCACTTTAATATGTGTGTGTGTGTGTGGAAATCACATATTTCTCGTTTCAAACTTTTCAAACACTTGTGTGTGCAGTTCAGTTTAAACAACAGTTTCTGCTCCAACAATTATAATATCAGCAACTATAATAAATTTTGTTTAAAACAAAACAAAACCGGAAACAGCATTCCGAAGCGGAAACTGGTCTTTAAAATGTAATAAATTGCAATTAACTGCATCTTTTGCAAGTGATATAGTAAAGGACATTAACATTGTAAATTTTGTAAAAAATTTAGAATATCCATAACAATTTATTGGAGCTCCGCTTTTAAAATTAAAAGAAAATGGTAAAAGAAAGCCGAGTTCTCGCTAGAACGATAAATATAAAAACTAATTCGGAATTATAATTCGTAGAGATAGACTCCAAGTAGCAGAGTAGTTTTTCTTCTTTGATACATTATTAATGGCCGAATACTGCGGATAGTTAGTAAAAGTGTCAAGATAAAGTTAAAACAATAGGATTTCCGTAATATATAATGAACGTAATAAGGTCTATTTTTAAGCATTGTGCGATCAATAACACTGTGCAAGTATGTGTAAAGAAAAAAGTCAAATACAAACAAATATTTTAATGAAATGTTCTGGAAATCCGAAGCAGCATTTTGTAGAATTAAAATCAACGCAGTTATGTTATTTATACTTATGCTTCATTTTAATTAAAGTTATAAGGATTTATTAACTATTTTAACAGTTTCAAGGGTGAGAATTGGAAATTATAATTTAAGTGGATTGACAGGAACTGATAATTAAGGATTTCAAAAAACATTCTCCGTCTAAAGAAAAAAAATTCAAAGAAAATAAAGTTTTTACCAGTCAAAATGAGAAAGGTTCGAAAAATAAGAAAAAGGAAGGTCAGATCTATAGCTGTGGGAAATTTTTAAGTAGTGTGATTATATTAACCATGTTTTTCATTTTAAAGAAATCCTGAATAAAAATTTTCTCAAAACTT
This sequence comes from Argiope trifasciata, assembly GCA_026543055.1. Taxonomy (NCBI): domain Eukaryota; kingdom Metazoa; phylum Arthropoda; class Arachnida; order Araneae; family Araneidae; genus Argiope; species Argiope trifasciata. The sequence goes on from JAPMOQ010045993.1 coordinate 1,463,584, forward strand.
TTCTTTTTATAAAAATCTTTCCTACTTAAAACGATAACTTAAAATCCAATAGAGATAATTGCCTGAAAGTTTTAGTGTAGGTCTCAAATAATGTGGATAATGAAATGAGGCAAAAGTTTTGGAGTTAGTGAAATACTTTTTCATTTATAAGCATTTACATCAAAATTCAGTTGTTAATTAATGGAAATAATGCTTTCCCTCCTATTCTGCCAACATATCAAAATATTTCAAGGTTATTTTAAAGACCGTTATTTTCCATTGTGCAGAGAAACTTACAATTATATCACTTCAGTTTGAAGTGGAGTGTAACACATTTTGGTGAAATGCCATTAATATGTACTGCAAATTCCCTTGCTTCTCAAAACTTTTTATATTTATAAAAATAATTTCCGTTGTTTTTGCGTTTGTGATTGGCAGTGCATCTAAAATTAATAAAAAATTACTTGAAAAATCCCATTTTTAGAAGGAAAAAAAATTCGAACATTGTCGATTACTTTAAAAAGAAAGGAACTGAATGTTTGCTCAAAACTATTTGATGAAAATATTTGATTTGATTGGATTTGATTGCCTCAAAATTATGTAAAATGTAAAAGTAACTAAATAACTATGAAAAAGTATCGACACATTTAATTACAAAATTCTCGCTTAAGCTGTACTGTATTGTCACCGTATTGTAATTTTTTGTACTATCTGCACCTGTTTATTTTTATTTTTTTGTATCTAAAAGATGAAAAGATAAAATACTACAATATTCATCTCATTATGCAAATCTTGGCAAATTTCCATGCATCAATCCTTTTTGTGCCCAAAAATTATATTTTTAGGTGCAGTGTATCTTTTTGTTTATGGTCTGAGAACATGATACTTGAACTACGGACTGAAATTCGTCTTCTCACCACATGTTGCAGATTTCTAATTTTTGGACATTATTATATAATATTACATACTGAGTGTTGCCGAATTTGATTGACAAATTCAGAAGGTTGATAGTAGGCTTCAAGAGGATAAAGAATCATCATATCCCAAACGATATTTAGTTGGGGAACGGAAAAATGTTGGAAATTAAAAAATTAATAACTTTTTTTTAAATGGTGCTTCAACTACCAATTTTTTTCAAGTGAAAGCATATTCTTAAAAATTTCTTTCATGCTGATAACATGAGGATTTGGTGATTTGTGTGGGAAGGGGAGTCATAAATTACTGGAAAAAAAAGGAGTTTAAAATCCATATTTGCAAAAATTTTAAAACTTTAAGAAAGATAAAAGTTTGAAAGTGTAAGGGACTTTATATTCTATAATTTGATATAAGCGTGTAGTTTGAGAACTTGAGAATTTTAAAGATATTTAAGAAAAACTTAATGAGAACCAGAAAACACCGTTGCAACATCAGTACCGATGTTCGCGGAGAGCGTTGTCAAATTCGAAAAATAAATTCAGATCGATACGTAGACGAAAAATTAGCTGAAAACATAAGGTTACAGGAAACATTTTTCAATGAAAAGTGCAAATCAGGTGGTGTTCGCACGGTGGAGGATTTATGTTGCACCACACTTTTCTCCTATATTTTTTCTCTCAAATGAAGTCTGTTTTACGAGCGAAGGCTTCTTCAACATGCGCAATGCTAATATTTCGTCGTTCGAAAATCTCCACATCATTACCGCTTCGAACGTACAACATGAGATTGATATTAACATCTATGGGTACAGAATCATTTGCCCGAATGCCTCAGTGACACAAAATACATTGTTTTCTTGCACATTCCTCCTGATTTAGTTGCAGGAACACCGACAATTTTCCTCCAGAGTATTTGGTTAATGCATGATGGAGCACCAACATATTTTAGTTGCATTTGTGAAATCTGACTTGTTTGCGAAAGTAGTTTAAAGTAGTTTAGTTTATCAATTTTGAAATGCTCGTCAAAGAATACTTGCTCGCTGTTTTTATTTTTATCGAACATTTATGAACAATTTACTTATAAGACTGCTTCTTCTGTTGTTGTTGTTGTCGTCTAATGCCATTTGGTCATACCAAGCCCGAGTGAGCAGAGCTTTCGAATTAAGGCAGAGGTGTGCGCCTTTCGTCGTTAACGAGCACTATTCAGGTGAAAGGATGACTTTGCTCGAACACCCACGACACAACCGTTTTTAGGGGGTGGTCGAATTCATTCATACACTCATTCATCCATCCACAGAATTTATATATCTAAATCAGAGACCGACTCATCCCTGATTCAGTACCTCCAAAGGTATAGTTTATTATGAGAGCTTGAAGGAATTTGCAGTCACGACCTATTTAACGTGCCCCAACTACCATTAGCCAACACGGCTGTCTTTGGCGATGACGAGGGCAGAACCTACGACCTTTCGGTTACGAGACTGCCACTCTACCAAACAGGCTACGGCCTCTTCTTGATTATCTTGTTCCTAACTCCTTACATTCATAGGTCATTATCTTCGCCAGAGATTGTCTGTTCGACATCTGTTTATACTATTTTTACTGAATAAATGTTACTTGCTACCCTAAATTTTATGGTAACTTTTTATCTACTTAATGTCTATTATTCTGGTTCTGAATTTATTTTCCACATTTGACATCGCCCTCTGTGAATATCAGTGCTGATGCTGCAGCGATGTTTTCTGGTTCCCATTTAGTTTTTCTTGAATATCTTTAAAACTCCCCAGGTCTCACACTGCACGCTTATATCAAATTATAGAATATAAAATTCATTCTACTTCCAAACATTTATTTTTTTAAGTTTTGATATTTTTGTAAATATGGATTCTAAATTAATTTTTCGTTTTCAATAATTTACATCATCAAATGTTATCAGTAAGGGGAAAAAAAAACTTTTAAAGAATGCGCTATCGTTTTTAAAAAATTCATAGGTGAAACACCATTTGTTATTTTTTTAAATTAATTTTTCGCAGTTTCTAACAGTCTCCCGACTATCTATATTTTTTTGATTTTCACCTACTAAATGTCGTTTGAGACACCGTGTTATATGGTGATTCTTTATCCGCTTGATGCCTGCTATCACTCTTCTGAATTTGTTTGTAGAATTTCGCAACACCCTGTATAATATCTGTTTAGATTTTATCTGTTAGTCCATGCTCTTGTACTACAAAATCGCAAATAAACACATGTGTAAGCTTAAGCTTATAAATTTATCAATGATGAATGAAATTTATCAGTTTCGGTCTAATCTGTCAAAGGATAGCGGTAGATCTGCATGTTTAAGAGAATGTGACACCGATTATTCGAACATGTAATGACTTAGATAAATGTGTTTGATAAGTGGTGTTCTCCTCAAGTTTGGGATCTAATCAAAGGGAGGGAGAGTTCTCCCAAATTACAAACTTCTTCACTGTATATTTTGATACTCAAACCATATCTTATTGAAAAAGTCTTGGGGAGAACTATCCTATTGATTTGTTTTCCTCTAAATCAGTGAGCTTATTATCGTTATAATGTTTATTCAAAAACTTTTTATTTTAATGTAATATATTTAAATACTTATTTAAATTTGTATCAGTCGTTGCATTATGTAAATATTGATCTCTTACGAGATGCTCTGGTTTCGAAATAAAATAATATTTAACAATGAAAAAATTAAGATTTTGACTTTAAGGTAACCGACTACGTTCAAAGTAAAAATTTTGAGAAATAAGACTTTTTAAAAATTATTTTTGGTTTTTAGATGTACTATGAATTATTAACACTTTACAAAAATATTATTCAAGAATATAATATTCTTTTAGAAATAGGTAAATTTGTGGTAAATTTTAATGAAATTTAACCTAAACGGTTCACACTCTACACAAAATTGTAATACAACAATTCTATTTTTCTTTGTACACACGTTACAGAATATAATAATGAATGAAATGAACCAAAATCTAAGAAAAATTTTGAGATGCAAAGAAGTGATGGGTAAAAATATACATATATATGCATTTTTTTAAATAAATTACCAACTTAAATTTTCTAAAAACACTTATAACAGAAAAAGTATTTCACCAACAATCAAAATTTCGGTTCATTTCATTGCCCATATTATTTAAAACACACGCTGAAATTTTTATGCTAATACCTCTATTAGTTGTTGAGATATCATGTTAAAGGTGGAGAATTTTGATTTAAATTAAAATTGAAGTTAAAGACAAATTTTAGCAGAAAAATAAATTTTACTTAAAATTCCACGTAATAAATGTGGAACTTAAAATAATATGTTAGACCTTCCTTTTCTAAGAAAAAACAAATTGTTTTGGAAAGAGAAATGTCTGAATTGCAAGAAATAACACTTTTTTAAAAATAGCTAATGTGGTCGAATACCAATGTTTTCAACGTAGGCGGATACCTTGATATTTATTATATATATATATATATATATATATATATATATATATATATATATATTGTTCGTAATTGCATTGTATGCACGTGCTCATAAATTTCAACTCTTCTTTGAAATGCAAAGTTTATCAACTCCAATCTAAATTGTGTTAGTTTTTGTATTTACATTCACACACATTGCGTTTGTGTTTAATACATTTTTGTGCGCACGTTATCATTGTTTAATTAAGAGTAATTTTTCAAATAATTTAACGACAGACGATACAAGCCTTAAAATATATCATACTACTTAATATATTTTTTAATCTTGTGTTACCTGTTGGTTAATCAATTTTAACTATATTAATTAAGGTGTACGTATACATTTGAAGATTTTTTTTTAAATTTTAACTATAAACTGACAATTTTTTTCACAGTAGGTCATTTATATATGTTTAAACTCATTTCAGTTGGAAAAAATCATATTGCACTTGTTATTAATTAATGAATTAATATTTAATGAACTAATCAGCATATTTTTTGAAACATGATATCTTAAATTCTGATTTGTACAGAGTCCCGATTCTATTTGCAAATGATGCCTAATATTAGTCTTCATGGGATGAGCCTCAATCAAGTTATAAAATGCATAGTTTTGTTTAACAACTTTTTCATCAACGATGAATAGAAAAATTGAGATTTTTTCAGTAATTTTGATACTTAGCTATAAAAATTTTATATTTTTAATTACAGCTTTGATTAAGGTTCATCCCCTTCACTGTTTCATACAGATTGTTTTGATGTATGAATAATTGTATTTGGTTGATTTCTTGTTGAGTTATCATTGTTTGAATGAAGAAACATAGTGGAAAAATATCATTCTTCAGAAAATGAGTTAAAAAAAAAAATCTAAACTAGAGTTTTTAGTGAGAGTATCTCAAGAAAATTTCTTATAACTCGAGAAATATTCCGAATATGGACAACGTCTTGGTATCGTTTGAAAGCTAAAGAATCAGAGAACATTTTGAAACAATAAAAAAATATTCGATATTTTGAACGATTTTCGAAGTTTCAAGTGTGTACGTACACCTTAAATAATAAATTTTAAATAAGATCTGAGATTTAAAACCGAATCTGTTGAGATAATCTAGTTTCCAAAAGATGTCATTTTTTCAAACGAGAACGACAGTGTTTCTTAACGTGTCCAAACCGATCTCTTCTTATTGTAACAATAGAACAGAGGCCGAGTGGAAATCGTGGGTTGAAACGGGAGGGGTGAACCGCACGCAATGCGCTTCAACCCATACAGGTATGCAGACTGCTTGGAAGACGACAACCAGCTGATGGCGCCAATTATTTCGCGCAGTGGACTGCCACATTTGGCAACTTATCTCTTCTTTTTGCGCCTTTATGAAAACATAGCTCTGTTTCTCCCAATGCATAATTTCCAAGTAAACATTCTTATCGCTTGGATCTGGGCGGGCGCTACGCATGAGCGAATAAAGTTGTAGAATTAAAACCCTGATATTTGAAGAAAGTCTTAGTTTGAATTTGATTTGCTTTGGTTGGTAGATTTACTCAACCTAGATTTAAGTTTAGGTTATGTAGTTACATGCGACACACTATTATGTCCATTTTTCGAGATTTTCAATTTGTTGACATGCTTTGAACCAACTGATATATCCAACTTTTAACGGAAATCGAAAGAAATAGAGGATTGCATTTGGTTTCTGAGTTAATAATAGGAAAAAAGAGCATGAGGCATGTTAAACAAACAAACAAAATATTTATACGGTTTAAAAAAAAGGAAGAAAATACGACGGGAAGAAACCTAGCATCGACCGTGTCAATAGTTATATACAATTAGTCCTCAGTTAACCGTAACATAGACGAATTTAACTTAAAAATATAGTTCTTTTTAAGTTCTAAATAATGACCGTGGTAAATGTAAAAGTTAGTAATTAAATTTTTTACCTTAAATAATTATAAATGGAGTGCATTTCAGCCATTCATTATTTCTTTATGTATTTAATGATACATTTACAGTAGAAGTAACGTATACATATATATAACATTTACATAGAAGTAAGCACCTGTTTTGCAACTCAAGATTTAGTATTATGAGAAGAGGAAGACCAGAGGACAGATAATAGTTTTGTTTGATGGGCAAAAGCCCGTCACTTAGGGTCATCTTTTCGTGAAGCTGACCCTGTTTAACAAAAGAAAATATTAATTTTAGAAATCCATATTTTACTGGATCGTAGATGAAAATATAAATCTGGTTTTAAGTTTCAAACAATTACATTTTTTAAAACCATGCTTCAGCAATTGATCACGTTTGTTTATATGACAAAAAACATCGTAATTGAAAAATTCTGTATTATAAAGTGAAAATATTTCATAACAAAACTAATCTCGAATTTCAAAGTTCCATCTATTTCGATAATAGAAAGGGCATGGAAAAACTATTAACAACGATATATATATATATTGATAAATTATGTTAGTAATTTATCATTAATAATCGATATGCAGCCAAGGAAATAAAAGACACGAAAAGAATTACCTATTTTATTTTTAACATTCATGCAAATAACGATAAAACAGCGAAAATTTACTAAAAATATACCAAATGTACTAATAATACTAATAATGTACTAATAATACTTCTTGGTACTAATAATGTGCAACTCTTAGTCCTTCTTGGTGGTGTACAGTTAAGCTGTTGAAGCAAAAGGCATTGATGCCTGATGTTAGTGTGCATATGGATTTAGATGATGATTATGAAAATGAAGTTTAAGTCGTGTATTGTATGAATTTCTTTTTGCTTCTATGTTTGTAAATGTTTTATGTTTGTGTGTATCGTCCAACTGTGATTTTTTAAATAAAAAAAATTTAAAAGACAAATTTGGCCTAATTGCGCATATCAAATTTGATCACATCACAGTTGTATATGCGAAATTTGAGATTCGCAGTTTATCCAAAATTATGTTTATTTGATCGTAATAGTTGCTAAAATGAATTGAGGAATTCATATATTATTTACTTGTGTTTTTAAAATCGCTATAATTTCCGTAGGATTTTATTCTTGATTATGTACTTGCCTCCTTTTACAAGTTTGTTCGGCCAAAATATTGACTTTTTAAGTTTTGAACATCAGCGTATTTTGTTTAATATCCCATCTTGTAATTTGATAAAACAGATAAAAATGAATTTGATTGAATAAATAAAACAAATTATAATGCTTTGAAATTTTTTAATGCATGGATTACATAAAAAAACCTCATGAAAATAATTTGCCGCCTCATTAACAAACACAGCTTTAAACCGTTCAATGAAGCAGTCTGCTGTGTCAGTATAGCGATTTATTTATACAGTTGCCATCCGATAATAATGATTTCTATGCCAGGTTAATTAAGTTTTATATATAGAGATTGATTGATTTTTAAATGCCTAATTACTGCATTTTTTATAATAGTCAATATACCTTTCTGTAAATATAACATTTAAGTTTTATTTACGTTAAGAAGGGTTAATCATCCTTAAAAAGGAAAAAGTCACATCTCATTTGGAATTATCAACACTTTTTATGTATATTTCCCAATAAGCATCATTTACTGTACTGTATCAAAAGCCGTTTTTCCGTCTCATGAGCTGAGGAAAAAAAAAAAAAGAGTATTAGTTTTTTTTATTATTTTTTTTTTCTTTTCTTCCCCCCTCCTTCTATTTTCCGCCTTTACTGTAATTTGCCATTACTACCCGAGTTGTTTTTGTTTTTTTTACCATGTGAGAACATGATTCTGTTTTCGTTACGAGGTTTTGAATAATTGAAGGCAATAAATACTTGAAGCTTGAAATCGCTTAGGCAATGAATAAACCATAAATGGCAATATTCATCAACATTTATTTTTTACCTCCTTTTACCAGTATTACATAATTATTATGCATGTTTCTTTCAAAGCAGATGCGTTTTTAAATATGTTGACCTACTTTTACCAGAATTGCTTTATTATTATGTATTCTTATTTGACAGCAAATGAGTTTTTAAAAAGTTGACATAGAACTATGATATCATAGCTGTTATTTTCACAGAATGGGATTTTTTTTTCGGCGGAAATTAAATAATTTAATTTTTATAATATGTTAAAAAAACTTCACTCGCCCTTAATAACTGTTTTGATAAAAGTATTTTCTCTTTTCCTGAGTGGGGTTATATAACTATCTCTTTTTCTCTCACTATATATATATATATGTATAGAGAGAGAGAGAGAGAGAGAGAGAGAGAGAGAGAGAGAGAAGCCTCTTGATTGTTTAAAACCGGTTTAAACTAGTTAATGATTTAAATTAATTAAGACAAATAACGACATAAAAATAATACTCTCACCTGAGAACTTGAAATTTGCGATCGCATTTGCTCTCAAATGATGGATTGGGAAAATGTTTTCATTAAAAAAAGAAAGAAAGAAAAGGGGAAAACAAGTTAATTTTACAGTGCAAATATCTTTTTCGTGATGATGCACGTTTATGAATTTTACTAGTTATTCGATTAATTTTAGAAACTTTGGTTCTGTGTGAATGGCAACACTTGATAATGAATTTATTTAATTTTTGATCCACAGATTCCATATTTATAAAAAAAATTATAAATGAAAAAATAGAAAATTATTAAATTAAAATGAAGTCTTTTAATGTGTTTTTTTTAAAGAAAAATTATATTCAATATATTTATAAATTAATATGTCCAGAATAGTCTTGCGGAAATTATCAAGAGTGTTCTTTTATGAAATGCATACAATGCTATATCGATGTGGGAAATGAAGAATTCGTATTGGAAGAAATAAAAAAAATTAATAAAGGATAAAAGGAAAAAAGGAAATATATAGTTATTACAAGGGAAATGCATACACTCATCTTTTTTCGATAGCCGTTCTAGCATATCTGCATTTGTATATTCTTCAAGCGCTTAGTCCAGTGTTTCTCAACCTTTTAGTATTCACGGCCCAATTTTCAATCATAATTTTCATCGCGCCCCCCCCCCTCCCCTCTTCACAGCATACAATAAAATGTGTACAATAATAGTGTATTTTGGAGCTGAACCTACACTACAACCTTAATTTTAAACTTTATAAATCCCCAAGAATACGGAAATTTATTGACATTTTGCAACAATGATCCTCAGCATTGAAAAAACAAGAATTCTATGCATTTTTATTGCTCTTGCTTCTCACCATGTCGGGAATTCTCACGTTTTCTCGAGAAGTTTCGATTTGTCTGATCAGCTTAAGTTAAATTAGGAGAATGCGCAGATGTGAACAAATGTCTTCTCATAGAGAGAAGGAGAAAATTCTATGGCACCAATATCAATTCCAGATAATCTCATTCGAGTCGATCCTTCTATCGCTATTGAATCTATTCTGAATGTGTATGTTATATATATTTTCGTGTAATTGCAATTCACCACATTAAATATTCACGGCAGCAGACTTATGCAAAATCATGGATAAATTTTTAAGCGGGCGTAAGCGAGCATTAGACGATAGACAAGCATCAACAAGTACATAGACGAAAGTGGTCCCGAAAATAAAATCAAGAAATTATTTCCCAGAATACTTAAATTTTGGGTTCGCTAGTACTGAAGTAAATGAAGAAGAAAGGCCCCTGTGTATCATTTGCTCAAAAATGTTGGCGGCAGACAGCATGAAACCTAATAAACTTAAACGACATTTGGAAACGCTTCATAGTGAGTGCGTAAACAAACCCAGAGAATTCTTCGAATTAAAATTAAAATCATTGTTTAAAAAAACTTTGTGAATGAAAAAGCTTGAATTGCCTCTTACAAAGTTTCATGTAAAATAGCCCGATGTAAAAAGTCTCACACCATTGGTGTAGAGCGTATTTTGCCAGCCGCAATTAAGATTGTAGAAATTATGTTCGGAGATAATTTTGCAAAACAATTGCAGTCTATACCTCTTTCAAATGATACTGTTGCTCGTCGAGTTGCTGATATAGCTGAAGATGTAGAGTGTCAGCTTTTGTCGAAGTTACGTGACAAATTGTTTTCAATACAACTTGATAAGGCAACAGATAGTAATAAAGATGCTAATTTCATTGCCTATGTTAGATTTTGTGATGATTTGTCAGCAGTAGAAGAATTACTTTTCTGCAAACCAATAGAACTCAAAGCAACAGCACTCGCATTATTTGCTATCTTAAATGATTTTATGAACGAGGCAAACAGAATGGAAAAATTGCGTCGGAATATGCCCCGATGGTGCTTGTTCTGTGTCCGGAAGATTCCAAAGAATTCAAGCACTTGTGAAACAAAAATCGCCACAGTGCGTCTGGGCACATTGCATGATCCACAGAGAAGCTTTGGCTTCCAAAGAAATGAGTCCTGGTTTAAATATTGTGTTAACTACGGTTGTAACCCTAGTAAATTATATAAAAATGAGACCCCTGAAATCAAGAATCTTTTCCGCACTTTGTTAAGACATGGGTGTAGTACATTCAGCGTTACTATTTTATTGCGAGGCAAGACGGTTATGACGAGGAAAATTTTCGCAACGTATTTACGAATTAAGAGAAGAAATCTCCGTTTTCCTAGAAGAGGAAAACAGACCGGAAGCTGAGAATTTTCGCGATAGTTTATTTGTGATGAAATTGAGCTACATCAGTGGTGGGGAAACTTTTTTAAGACGGGCCATTTGTAATAACTAGACGATCGTAGCGGGCCAAAGAATAATGCTTAATCGTTAAAAAATTTATGTGTTCTATAAACATATGCATATATTATTACATACACTTATTATTTTAATAGTAAAAAAGCAAAAGGTAAGAAATTATAAGCACAGAATATAAAATGAATTTAGTGTAGTTCTTGATGTGAAGTATTATCACTTTATTTTCTGGTGTCCTTACTGGTTGATGGTGCATGAGAAAAATGAAATTGTTTTATCAAACTTTCATCATAGTCCGGTTTTATTTGCGAAGCAGAAATTCTTAAAACTGATGAAAGGTGCTCATCTGTAATTTTATTTCTTAAAGAAGTTTTCTTAAGCTTCATTGTTGAAAAGATTTGTTCGCATATATAAGATGAGCCGAACATTGTCATTATCTTCATTGCATGAGTAATTAGATTTGGGAAATTATCTGGAATGAGAATTTTTATAAAATTCTAGTAATGGTACTGTATGAAAAGTCTGTTTCAGGAGAGTATTACGGTTCAGTTCTATCAACTCAAGTTGAAATTTCGCATCAACTTCTTCGTAATTAACATTGAATGGGGTCGCAAAAATACTAAACTCTGGTTCCATCTTTCTAAAGTCCTGAAATCTCCTTTCAAATTCTGAAGATAGTTTTCTCAAATTAATTTCGTATTTTTAATCTTAATGTTTCATATAGTGAATTTTAAAGATTGCATTCTTGGAAAATGAGAAGAATCAGATTTAGAGATCTGATTAGCAAATAATAATATCGGCCTCGCTTGTATTTATACCTAAATTCAAGGATTGTTAGGGAATTGGAGTTTTGAAGTTCTTTCGGAAAAACAGAACAATGAATAGAAAATGCTAGAGTGTCTGGAAGTTTCGAGCGAAGAGGAGTCAGTTGTTTGGGTCGGATGGATTTGTCCAGAATACTATTGTGTTTTGAATATCGCAGCAGGTAGTTTTTATGCGGGTCGTCACATTACGAAGTTAGAATGCGTTCAAACATTCTCACGACGGCACTCTTAAACGGGCCGGATTAAACCTTTCCGCGGGCCAGACTTGGCCCGCGGGCTGTAGTTTCCCCATCACTGAGCTACATGGTCGACATATTCGAGAAATTAAATAACTTGAATCTTCAACTGCAAGGAGCAAATACACATATATTGGATACGAGTGATAAAGTTAATACTTTTTGTAGGAAATTGGAACTGTGGAGCAGATTTTTAAAGCAAGAAAATTTAACAATGTTTGCAAATTTGAATGATAGTATTAAAACCTACAAGGCTGAAGAACAACATGTAAAAGTTGTTTTTGTAACCATTGAAAATCATTTAGCAATGCTAGCAAAGAATTTTAAAAAGTAATTTCTTGCTGACGACAAACTGATATCAAGTTACAAGTGTGTGATGGATCCATTTCAAAATACTCCCGAAGGACTTTCAATTGAAGAGGAAGAAACCTTTATAAACTTCACGGCGAAACCAAAAGACAATTTAGTAATAAATCACTCTTTGAATTTTGGGCAAGAGTGGATGATGAGTTTTCTGCACTAAAAAAAAGGGAATTTCCCATTCTACTGCCATTTTCAACACCTTACCTTTGTGAAACTGGATTTTCTGCGGTGGCTTCTTTGAAGACAAAATATGGGAAAAGAACTGAGGGTGTCTATTTCTAATATTAAACCCTCCTTCAAAAAACTTTGTTCTGCAAGATAGGCCCAAGGAAGTCACTAATAATTATTAAATTTGTTTTTAATTTAGTAAGTTGTTTTAATTTAATAAGTTAATTGTTAAATATGTCGAAATGTGTGTGTTTTCTTTTCAGTCTCTTAATCAATTTTTTCAATAACATTTTCTCTGGGATATGCTTGCGCCCCCCTTTAGTGTGCTCGCGCCCCCCTAGGGGGGCGCGCCCCACAGGTTGAGAATCACTGGCTTAGTCCAAAGTTCTAGAAGAAGCACTCAATATGGCGGGAATTATCGGTACTGGATCAGACATTTATGACGACACATTTGACTTGGAAGTATGTATTCCTAACGGCAGGATGTTCATTTACATCTTATTTGGAAAAAATGGGACTAGGTTGTAAGGAGTTTCTTCCTTGAATAAAACAAATTCAGATTCGGTTTTCTTCCTCTTTTAAAAAAAAAAATTTTTTTTTTAACGTTACATTGCTCTCACGGTCATAACTTTTCTTCTTCCAGTTGAACATACACAATAACTATTCCCATTGTCTTGGTATGAATTTCGTGAATTCCCTCTCGAAAAGGGGGTGAAAAATTCCTTCCCTGGCATATTTCCTAGGACATCTGTCAAAATCAAAGTTCTAAACAAAAGAGTCAATCTGTCAGGTGTTCTGAATGACAGCGGAAATAAGCATAATTATGGAAAGGCATGCGCGTGCATCTGCTGTTGCTTTCGTTGACAGGCAGAGGATTGGTGAAATAAGTTTTTTCTAATTACTCGAAAGTAATTTTCTACTGAGCTTCATCTCTGGTTTCTTGAGATGTGACATGTGCTTGAAGAATTACAAAACGAAAAACTTTTGGAGGATAATGAATTTTAACACACTTTTATTTGTTTCATGTCGGTAAAGACATAATTTTGTTATCGAACCTTCACTCACTTTCAGATGTGCCGAGTTCATTCAAATATTTTTTTAAGATTAAAAGATAAATTATTGTAATAAAAAGTAAAATTTCCTTATCCTGTTGCATTTAGCAGATCATAGTTTTATAATTTCTGGTTTAATATCAAATTTTTTATTTAAAAATATTATTGTATTCAATTGATTAAAAATATACGTATCAAGAAGTAAATGTTTTTTTAAAAAATTGTTTCTGTGAGAAAGATTCCTTTATCTGTAAATCGAGAAAAATAAGGATAATAAAGTTAATATTTGAGGAAAGAAGTTTTTGTTGTTAGAAAAATAGTTTCTCCATGGCGTAGACGTATCTGAAACCTTTATAGTTAATGAGCTCAAAATTTTATTATTAATGATTTCATTAACACACACGACTTACCAAAATTGAGAAAATACATTGAGGTGAGATATAATTCGATATTTCTATTTATGAGGAAATATTTTTTTAAAGTTGTATAATTGAAAACTGATGGCTCATAAAATTGCTTTGCATTAAAAAAATATTTGTATAAAGATAAAATAATCAAGACCCTAATGCGATTAATTATTTTATGGCGTTTTTTTTATAAGAAAATCTGTAATAATCTGACGAATAGATAAACATAAAAAATACCCCAAAATATAAGAAAGTACTCACCATTTCAGTCAATATTAAAGCTTTGACAGTAAATATACTGCTACAACATTTTTTTATGGATTCAATGAAGGTATATATATATATATATATATATACATTTGAGAAAAAGAATTTTTTTACCAATTATGTTACATTATTACGAAATTTAATTTTAATTTAAATAAGTTTGAGTATATAACTTTTAAAAAGAAATGAAAATACAAAATTAAACTGCCCTAAAAACAGCATAAATTGTCTACCCCCCCCCACAAAATTGCAAGGCCGTTAGGCAGTTGCCTATTTTGCGTATTTTATAATCCCGCTCTGCTCCAGACAGTTTGTGTTGCACGGCAATTGTGATGAAATTAGCATGTAAATTTATTTCGAATTTCTGATTCACAAATTTACCCACTTTTTTTTTTTTTTTCGAAGTACGAAGAATTTGTTACCATATTAATTCCGCCTGCAAAATATAAGAACATAAATCCAATTTAGTTTCCCTATTTTTTTTTAAATTTGAGAAATAAAGTTGAAAATTTTGGAGAAATTCAAATAATATACAGTGGGTAAAAAAAGTTTCCGTACGGTCATTAGATTTAAGAATAAATGAGCATAATTTGTAAAGTGTTGCATTTTTTCTTTAAATACTGTCTATATGTGTTTAGTATAAGTCTATAGAAAGAGATTTTTGTAAATTTTCATTTTTAAAAAACGAGAAAAGCATATTATTTGCAATATCTAAGGTAAATTAAAAATTGCAGTGCAAAAAAAGTTTCCGTACGCTTTATGCAAATTCTTTCTGAAGTGTTTAAAACAGACCCGCAGTAAATCTTTGACGTCAGAAAGTTAATCAATGATTAGAAAACAACATTTTGACAGTTGTTGAGTTTAAATTTTTCTTGATCGTCTCAAAATGGAAGTTCCCAGAGCTATTCGGGAATTAGTAATTAAATTGCGAAATGATGGATTATCCATGAAAAGGATTAGTGAAAGGATTAAAAAATCGAAGTCTACTGGGCAATATATCATTGAAAGATATCGTAAACTTCATTCACTTGAGGATAGAGATCGATCCGGGAGGCCGTCAAAATTAAATCGCGTGCATAAAAGAAACATCTTACGCCAAGTTCTAGAAAATCCACGAATTAGTGCACCGAAGTTGGCAGCTGATTTAATGGTTGGTTACAACATTAAAGTCTCAACACAAACCGTGAGAAATGTCATTAAAAAAAGTGGTTATCATGGACGTGCGGCCCGGAAAAAACCCTATATAAGTTTGTACAACAGGAAAAAGCGCCTCGAGTTTGCAAAAAAGCATGTAAGCAAGCCATCATCTTTTTGGGAATCCATTCTTTTCAGCGATGAATCAAAATTTAACATTCATGGGTCAGATGGCAGAGTTATGGTGTGGAGAAAACCAAACGAACAAATGCTAACTAAGAATTTATGCGGAACTGTGAAGCACGGTGGTGGCGGTGTTATGGTGTGGGGGTGTATGAGTGCTTCTGGAGTAGGAAATTTGCAGTTCATCGAGGGAAATATGGATCGATATGGATATCTGGATATTCTTAAACAAAATGTGTTATCCAGTGCAGAGAAACTATCTCTTGGAACTGGATTTACTTTTCAGCAGGACAACGATCCTAAACACACCGCTAAGATTTGCCAAGAGTGGTGCCTTTACTATGTTAAATAACAACTTCATAGCCCTCTCCAGTCACCCGATTTAAACTCCATTGAACATTTGTGGGATGAAATTGGCCTACAAATTAAAAAATATGACATAAAAGACAGAGTTGAGCTCAAAAGTGCCATTAGTAGTATTTGGAGTAATATTTCTCCAGAAACTACAAAAGAATTTGTAGTGGTAATGCCTCAACGTCCAAAAGAGGTGTTAAAGGTCAAAGGAGGGCCCACTGATCATTAAATGTATATTTGTAAAATGTATTTTGCATTTTTGTAAACTTTTTTCGTGTGCTAAGGCACCGTACGGAGACTTTTTTGTTCCATGTTTACGGCATTTTTTGAGTTTTTAAGATTTATTATTTAATTTTGTCAGTATTATCATCCTTTTAATGTGAATAAATATTAAATAATATTAGTTTTAACTCTTTTTTAAGTTTTCATTTTTATCATTATGAATTTTGTGTGACAAATTAAGCTTTGATTGGCATTCGTATCTGCGTACGGAGACTTTTTTTACCCACTGTATATAAATTGCTGCATTCTGCTTAAAGAAGTTTTCTCAAAATATAAAATATATATGCTGTTGTTTGTTCAGTTGTAACAAAAATGCGCGTATTGCATAATATTTTGTGTGATAATGTGTAAAACATTAAATGAAAAAAAAAAATGAGTAAATGCAGAAATAATTGGGGGAAGAATGGAAAAATATAATTCTGTTTCAAAATTTTTGCTGAAGTATAAATAAATGATATTTTTTTGGTCTAGATGATAAATCTGGATTTCTATTTTATTATTCAAAATAACACTGAAGTAAAAAATAAAGCGATAATTGCTATTAATATATCAAACAAAGATGTGTTTTAACTAACTCTAAATAAAATTAAATCTTTTAAATTCAATAACAGCAATTTCAAAATTCCACGACATGTCAGTGTATCGTTAGACATAGCATATCAGATTGCTTGAAAATTAATATGAATTGCACATTTAAAATATGGATATAAATAGAAGTGATTTGATTATTCATCATTACTATTATTATAGATGCAAATTGTTTGATAAATTAGAGTAATATTTTCTTTTCCACACAGAATTGTTTAAGGAAACATGAAAAACTGCAGTTATTAATGACTCTTGGTTATGCAGAGAATACCAATTCGGTAGTGTATTAAGCCTATTAGGCGAAAGTCAAGAGTGAACTTTTTTTTATCGTTTGCAAATAAATTCTAAACAATTTTTCTGAAGAAGAAAAAAAAAAAAAATGCCATTGAATTTTACTTAATCTATTTTTTTTAAAGGTTTATTGTGCATTTTTTTGAAGAATTTATTTTAAATTATCAAATAGTTCAAAGTAATTTTTGAAAAATTAAAAAAAAAATTACAAGGCTACACGGTTTTTAGCCTCCAAGACAGAACTGAAGTAGAAATTGTTATAAACTAATAATTATAAGGTTATATTTAAATAAATATATATATATGTAATTTAATTACCGAATTTATAATTACAATTGCGATAAAAAATTGATATTGAATTAAAATTAAGAAGAGATATAGTGACCTGAATAAATAAATTTAGTAATTTCAAGAATAAATAATTTGCAAAATATTAAATTCAGTATGAAAATTTAGAAAATTAACAATATTATAATGTACTTAGGTAACACCAGATGACTCCAGTCCATTCTTTAATGAGATATAATTCGTTTTCCATCTTCTTTTAATGATGTAGATGTGTAACTGAGCTGAAAATACGAAATACTCTGTGGGATTTCCTGAATTCTTTCGATTGTGTAAGAGCAGCGAAATTTTCGTAATGAATCCCAGAAAACTGTTCGAAAAGGAAATACTACCTGTATTGCACTTGATTTAATTGGTGTTAACATATCTCGTATGCAAAAACTGTTTTACAGATGGAATGTTTTTAGACAATTACTTAAAGTACTTAAAGGCAACCTCATTGAAAATCTGTGAAAAAAGACAGAGTAATGTATCATTTTATAATCATACGTAACTTCGTATTTGCCAGTAATACAATGCATTATACTGTCCATTACCAGCAATAAATAGACTTTTGACTAATTTATATCGCATCATTTTTTTTCTGTCATGCTACTATATTGATTGGGTAATTAAATTAAAATCTATCATTTGTAGTCATACATCTGTAATCAATACATACGTGGATGAATTCTAGATCCTTTTCGTAAATTAAGTCATAAAGCTCTTAATTTTTTTTTCTTTTTTAACTCATTTATTCCAATGTTACTCTTCTAAAGTTTTTTCTAAATCCCTTCATCCTAAAAATACATATTAAAAGATTTGATTTTAAAAATATTGGTCTTTCAAGCTTTTAAGTATCATAACTCTTTTTATCTATGAATTTTTTTTTTTTGAACTGCTAAGATGTTTAGTAATGAAAATGTGAGATTTTATTTCTAAGCTTCTAAATTTTGCATTTCGAGAATACATAATTACTTCATATTTCTCAAAAGCAAAGGTAGAGAATATTTCGTACTACTAAACAAATATTGATTTCAAGTATATTTATTTTCAAGCATTTCGTTAAAAATTTGCCCTTTTTTTACTGACAAATGATGACTTATTTTTCTATTTTGTGTTTGCATTTATTGCGCTTTAATAGTAGAAATGCGAGCACTGACAAAAATTGCTTATGTCAAATTCTTTTCCCATAACTTTTCATGCATTAGTCTATCACCTAATAGTGCTGGCCTGTTTTGATAAAATGCAATGCACTTTACAATAATAATGAAATCAAACAGAACAATTCAATATTTTTTGGACATTTTTATATATTTTAATTTATCAATTTTTTTAAAATTAAAATATAATTCTGATGATCGGTTTGAAGACGATTATTATTTTTAAAATTGTGTTCGTAATTTTTTTGAACATATTACGTTCTGGAATATTTATTGGAGAAAATTTTCAGATATATTTTCTGATATCAGTTATTCTTTCAAACTTACATCTTTATTCAGAATATTGATTCAGACATATAGTTTAAATCAGAAATCAAAATGTTTTAGAATTGAAAAAATGATCACATATTTAAAAAAGATAAGAGATCTGATAAATTTGTTATGTGCTAGTATTCAAAATTTTAAAAATTAATAAATTTAGAGCAAACTACGGTTAATTACGAAACACGTATTATTATCCAGTGATAAATTTTTGAGTAATATGCCTCTCATAAAAATATCCTTATATAGCATACTTTTATGTCCTTTTTCATTACTATAAAATATTGGAAATATGATTGAGACAAAGAATAATTAAACATCTTATTCTCTGTTAATAAATTTTATTATTCGCATATTTAAATAATATATTTTATAATTTCATAGTTTTCACATATAGTAATTAAACTTAGTGCGGAAAACATGAACTTTCTATAAATAAGAAATAATTTATCTCTTTAATTTTACAGAGTTATAATGCAGAAAAATTGGTTTTTGATTTATTTAGCTATGTGAACCATTTTAGCTAACACATTTCGCGATTCCATTTGATAGTTTTCATAACAATTATTCTGTTGGGTTCTGTAGAATTGTATGGCCGCTACATATATCAAACTTCCCACAGGCAATAAATTCTACTCAGCGGAAATACCCAACTAACCTGCCGGTTGGCGAGAAGTTGGCGACATACCTGATACGACAACCCTTTGTAAATGCACTCAGCATACTTAAATAACATTGCATGGTAAAACGCCGGACGGTTAAGATGAGACGCTCGATGTTCTATTCAAATGACAGCACCTGCTTGCATGGATCTTAACAAAAAGCCTGCTTTAATGTATATATTTGTGTGATAGGAAAATAATATATTTGAACACTATGTTGACTGAATCTGTGTCCGATCCTCGCCGGGCCAACTGGTTGACCATTACTAGTATGTCAGAAGATGTGTGTTGGCCAGAAGAACCTAGTACATCCAGACCTAACTGGGAGGTAAGTCGTTATTTTACTTTTTGCTATTTTATTTGAATTTTTTATGTTTTTGCCATTTATTGTTTAATAAATGGAAACTTGTTCGAGTAATATCAAGATATTTGTGTGTCTTTGTTTATATAATCGCGTTTATTTCAATTAGTATACGTTAATATTATTTTTTTAATTGTCAATTTAAACTAAAATATATTTTTTTATAGATAAAATGAATAAAAAGTTAAAGATTAGTTATTAATGAAATATAAGGATAAAAGCATATCGCTATGATGTTTAACTTTCCACGGTGAAATGAAGTACACTTTATTTGTTTACAAGGCTAAAATGCGGTTGACATTGGCTTTATATTGAAGATAATTTAAATTACATATTCTTAGAAATTATTTAATAGTAGAAGTTACTTTTGCAATGTTATTCATATAAGATTACTAGGCATTAAACTTTAACTTGAATTCAATTCAATTTTTTTAAAACTAAAAATGAACCTTGCATTATATTTATTACTGTCATATATTAAAAGAAGGAAGGGTAATAGCAACAAGAAACGAAGAAAAAGTGAAAAATCATATGTTTCATTAAAAAAAAATTAAAAAAATTGAACAACAGATAAGTTAAAAATACTGCTGATGATCAATTACAAAGTATGTAAAATTAGGCGACTCTCCCTTGCGTAGAATGAAGTTCTTCTTTGATCTTATCAGTCCTTACAGACCTATGGTTTATCTCTCCCGAATATTTCAAGAGCAGCAAAAGCAAAGGAAAGTTATTTACAATAAATGAATTGTAAATAAAACCGATTCTCAAACATAAAATTAATTTATGTGTCCGATTCAATCATTATGGTTTGAAATACGATCATCTCTATGTTTATACAGTGGCATTTTGTTACTCAACGTGCATTATGAGGCCTAATAATTCATCAATTCAGTGTCACATTAAAAAACTTTTTTTATTTATAAACATAATAATGTTTATTGGAATTTAGTTTTTTTATTTATTATTGTGATAATATATACTGTTTATTTATTTATATTTTATAATGGAGAAATAACTAAAGCAATAATTTTTTTAAAAAAATTAGGATTAATTTAGGATTTTTTATAAATAAAAAATATTTAATTAATATAACAGATTATAAGAATATAATAAATTTCAAGCAAATACTACATTAAATAGCATTTGATATGACTTGTCAAATGGAATATAACATAACCAGTTTAAAGAATAATTATTGACAAGTAAGTAATTATATCTCAATTTGTTTCATAATATGTTTAATAATTAAATGTGGATGCACATTTTAATAAATTTTTAATTTTTTTTATATATTTATTCCTTTGGAAATTAGTTTGATATCATTTCTTAATTGACCATCTACAGCCTTAGACCCTGGTTGTCAGTAAGAGAAAGATAGTTATTTTTCATTCGCTTATTTCCAAAAATAGAAGTAGAAAACCATTTGTTAAAATTTGGGAATCCAAATAAGATTTGAATCTAGTTCTAAGCATTATAGCATGTTAAAGTTTTCGGAATTGAAACATTTATAATTTTTTTAATTTTAAAAAGATATAAAAAATAATGTTTTTATCCAATAATGTGCTTTGAAATTACAGAAAAAAAATTCGCTCTGATTTAATGAAAAGCTAATTATAAATTTCTATAAATCCTTATTTTGTGATAATCTATTACCTTGAGCATAATTACTTACTAAATTTGAACAGCACTAGCCCTGATGGCTCTATCTGCAAATAGTTGAGAGCGAATTTTTATTGATGCGTGACGTAATTTACAAATCAATTAACAATATTTAATCACCGTCTATGATAACAGTGTTTGGTTTATATGCAGCTGCTTGCAGTGTTTTGAGTAATGAAAATTCTGCCTATTGTAAATTATCTAGACAAATTCGAGGCTTTTATCTGTAATATTTCTCATTATGATTGTTGTTTCAAAGGCAGTAATTATTTTTTAACGCCTTTTCAACTATTTCAGCATTTGTTACATGTTGTTTATCATTAGATTCGAACAATTCATTTTTACAATATGTATATTAGTTCTGTATGTGTTATTGATCAGATATCACTAATACTTAATGTTAATATTATAGGCAGATTTACGAACTTCTGAGAAATCATTTGAATTTATTCGACCCTCTGGTTCCCTGATTTTTTTTTTTTTTTTTTTTTTCGATTATCGTCGCTTTTACTGAGTTCAGATTTTCCGAAGACATTTTAAATGAAACTTCAACTTTCACTTTTTTCAATAATGTAAATAATATTTCCTTTAGGTGAAATAAAATTAATTCTTTTTAAATGTTACATTAAAATGTATTGTACAAAACTGAATTAATACAGTAATTAGTAATATAGATAGGACCGTGAATTTTTTGTGATTCGCCTTGAATTTTTTCAAATCGCATAGTTTAACAGAACACATTTTGATTCCCATTTCCGCTTTGCTATATCCCATATACTGTGTTTTTATGATGGCTTTTCACAAATAAGTAGGATACAAATATTAGAATTCTCTGCACTTTAGCTTTCTGCACATTTGTTTTATTTGTTTGACTGAAATTGTTTTAAAAAAATAATAACATTTACTACTTCTGATAAACTTAGTAAATATCAGCTTGAATTACATTGCAGGGCTATTTCATAGAATTTGTCAACTATTGAATTAATATATATGTAAAGAGAAGGAAAAAATTGTTTTGAGTTGTAGTTTTTGAATATAAAATTTCTTCTTTTATTATTGGTATTTATTAATTTTGTGTTTTAAAATGATACAGTTTAGTCTTGATTCCAGAATAATTTGACTTAAGTGTTGCTTAGAATTATCAATTACGAGTTGTTTCCCCTCCGTGTTCAATGTAAATAATATGTGCAAAAACAATACCAAATATGTTTTTGGGGAGAAAAGAAAATATTTCCAACAAACAATAATATTTATCACAAAATATAAACTAAATTAAGATTTAGCTTTTGTTGTCATTTTTGCAATAAAAGTATTTTTCGTTATAACAATTCAAAAAGAGTTATAAACTTCATTTGATCTTAAGAAAATGGTTAGTTCTGTTAAAAATTTCCGACATAACATGGTAATCATAGAGAATAATTATCCCCTAGAATAATTCTTATTCTATTCTGAATACAGATACAGTTGAACTCGAACAGTTCATCTTCATTTTTATTCGTATTTTATTGTGTCATAAATTTTACATATATTAATAAATGTTTATCTTTTCACGATTTGCTTTTTAAAAATCGTTCATCTCATTTTTGAAAATTTATCAAAGTAGAAGTCATGTACTTACTTAGCAAGAATTCCACTTTCATTCTAAACGGATATCAAGCAGAAGTTTCTATAAATAAGCCTTTATATGTCTGATGTTGTTTTATTTGTCCTTTTCGTCTGTAATCAGCGGTTTCGATAATGTAAACCAGAGTTTCCCAAACTTTTTTGTGTCGTAGACCCCTTGCCATGTTTTTCCGTATTGAATAGACCCCCTACTTACCTGATATTGATTTCCTGTAAATTTCTGACTGTAGTGAAGTTTACTGTTAAAAACTTAAAGTAAAAACACATGTTAATTTATACATTTATTAATTGAATTTAAATTTATACTACTCAAAATAAAATTTCGTATCTGTTATGTAAAATCTATGTAACATGAAATAAACATAAAATAAACTAACATAAGTAAAAAGTCAATATTTTTAATGAGAAGGATGAGCCTGATGCTTTACCTTAATAAGCTTACAGCTTACACAATTTTATAAACATATATAAAAAAATTTTTTATTTCATACGTACTTTTATGAATAATGTAAATGTTTTGATATTATAACATAATATGATGTGAGTAAATAGGTACTATCAGTGTATGTATTGAGATTTACTATCGGGGATCCCCATTTTCATTTCATGGACCCCCAAATTTTTTTTTCGCTGACGTAGACCCCTTGCAGGTTGTCATAGACCCCTAGGGGTCGATATAGACCACTTTGGGAATCACTGATGTAAACAATACCAAACCGCATTCGTAAATAAAGGTGAATATATTCTAAAGCGGTTGTTTGATGGGTCTAAAACAAATATATTGGGGAGAATATGTGAGAGCTGAGAGAACTTTATTTTTTATTTATTAAATTGTATTTGTCTTTAAAAACATTTTTGATGAACTTATGAATTTCGAATATGTTGTTATGCCTTTTCTGAGGATTAATATAATTTTCTCCGAATTTTTTATTTTTCATCTTTTTCCTGCAAGACAACGTAAGAATTGTGATAATTTGTAAGTGAGTAAACTACTTTTCTTTCTGGAATTCAGATTTGAGATTGAAAATTCGTTTTACTTTAGATTTCACCATCAATATCACTCTCCCCTGGTCTCATTTTTTAAGCCTTGTTTTTCTTTAAAATCTTTGTGTTTTTGTTGATGTAAAATATTTAATCTTTATATTCAATTCAAAATTTTAATTTTTTATGTACGAAATGCTTTTTCCTTGGCAAAGTATATGCCGAATAGTTTATTATTTTAAAATACCTATTCCGCAATTCCTCTTTTCGGTTGGGGATTTAATGTTTTAAATGAAAGCAAGTAATATATATAAATTTTTAAAATTCAATTTCTATTTAGTCAACAAATTTGTTAAAATTTTAATTACTTTTTATTAAATAATTAGAAAAAAATTATAAAATATCAAAATATAAGTATTAGAAAATTATTGACCTTCTCAAGAATTGAACTCGCATTCTTCACTTTCACGTGAAAAATACTAAAATCCTTGCATTTTAACCGATTGAGCTACTGCTTGTTGATTTCCGTTTTCATTACTAACTGCTAAAACACTATTTAAAATATTACAAATTAATTAAATTTAATTAATGAGTTAATATTTAGAATAAACTGTATTAACACCAAGTGTCATCCACTACAAGTTTAAAATAATGTATTTTAACTTGAGTGGATGAATAAAAAGTATTTTATTAACGACTGAATATTTGAACAATATATATAAATAAATATATACAGCGAGAGTGTGAACTATTAGTAGGAATTGGAAAGTGAATTAAATTTCCGACTAATGATAAGAACCTTTTTGAATTTAAAAAAATGTTATGTATTTTTTAGAAAGGAAAGAAGAAATGCACGAATTATACAATTAATTTCTTTTAAGTATGATTATAGTAAATGCGCGTGTTGTATATAGTTTTCTACAATATTTTTAGAAAATATCTGTACATTTTTTGACATGAACACATTCTTACATTTTCTATTATTTTAAAACTCCTATTGTTGTAAAATTTTAACTCTCATCGATGAAATAAACTCTAAATCGCTATTTGCTGAAGTATCTTATGAAACAATTTATCTGTATCTATTATCAGTTTACACGCAATTTTATATGTAATTATTTATTCTTTTAAAATAATTTTTTTATCCAAATTTTCGAGCAACAGATGTTCAATTTCTCAGAATAAAAAGCAATCGATTAGCCATGATTTCTTTTAATAAGTATGTCTTGAAACGGCTTACATTTTCTAAAGTTTGGGGTGTGAAGATACGGCCTTCGATGTAATCTGTTTGATTGTAAAACATCAAAACATAGTGTAGATACATAAAGTAATGAGATTCATATATTCAAATTGAAGCATTAATTTTACTTGTTAAACTAATTGTTAGTAATTAAAAGATGAGGAACTAAAACATTCTCCTTATCACTCAATTTTATCCTTTCCTACTGATTGTTATTTTACATTAACTAGAAGCAACCCCTTTTAACCACATGCAATAAACATTGTTTTGTTTCCAACGTTCTCTTCCGGGCTGGCTACAAATAAAAAAAAAGAAAGAATATTATCTGATACTTGCTTTTCGACATTTAACGATTTAATCTCCTGGTTAAACTTCCAGAACTTATTTTTTAAATTTAGAACTTTTTTCTTCTTTTCCTCGAAAGGAAGGGGCAAAAAGCATTCTAACACTGTTAAAGAACCTGTTCGTTCCTCAAACCTCTTCATGAAAGTTCACGGACACCTTTAGTTTCGTGCAACACGTGCAGACTTGCCGATGAGATTATTCCAAGTTATTAACGGAATATCGTTGGAGCCTTGCCTTACATGGCTTTCCTTGGAGACAGATAGACCTACAAGCTTTTTTCTTTCGTTTTTTTGTGGGGGCGAGAATTAATCTTGACGTTAAATGCTAAAGTGCCGTGGACTAATGCACTTTGCTTAAGGGGAGAAAAGAGAAAAAAAAAGTGCTAATAGATTGTGTCCCAAGATACATTAACTTGTCCTTGCACCACCCAAAATTTGCTTGTAGCGAGGTTGATTACACAGCACTAAACCTTTTTTTTCTGCTTAATTGGTGCTGCTCATTTCATTACCTGGATTCAAATGCAAAGCTGTTATCAGAGAAGGTCATGTTTTCGTTTTCGGATTTCTCAATTGGTTTGGATTTTTCCGCGATTTTTTTTTTCCTTTCCATTCTTCATCTTCCATTCACCTGCTGTCGTCTACATGTGTGCTTAAGCTGAC
This sequence comes from Argiope trifasciata, assembly GCA_026543055.1. NCBI lineage: Eukaryota > Metazoa > Arthropoda > Arachnida > Araneae > Araneidae > Argiope > Argiope trifasciata. The sequence goes on from JAPMOQ010045993.1 coordinate 1,490,079, forward strand.
CTCCTTTTAACCTCGTTGCATAGCAAAATGTGATTCTCGATCAGCCTAAAAAGCCAGCGCTATGTTTGCCTACTTTAGTGTGCCAAATATGTAAACATTCCTGAATAGCACATGTGCAGTGTGTGCCGATGTGGGTGATTCATGGAAAGGGACGTGGAAATGGGCGGATGGTGCGGGAGTGTTCCAAGGTTTTGTTTACTCTCCTTTGCAGTTCATTATCTCTGTCAGAGGAGCCGATTGTTGCTTCGGAGCTTTTAGGAATTCCAGGTGATAGTGAGAAAAGATTTTTTTTTTCAATGAAAATGTCTTGGAGCTCTTTAAAAATATGTTTTTATTTGGTATAAAGTCGCAGACATTACAGAACGCTGTTTCAATATATTAGTCTGGATGATAGAAATATTTTACATGCGCAAGATTTATTTTGACTTGTTATAGTTTTCTTTGCAATTTTTCCAAGTCATCATTTCGAAGAACAAGTTATTATCATTTTATGCAATTGGTTGCATGCTATGATATTGAGTGACATAAATAAATTACTATCTCTAAACTCATTCTTTCCGGTCTCATATTTTTGAAATTACAGTGTAAGGGGCATTTTATATGACAAATTACATGAATGTAGAATTGCCTGTTTTGAACCTTGTTTATATTACCATGACTCTTAGAGTTGTAATTTATTTTCTAATTTCATACTGCTATAAATGTAGCAAGGATAAATAAAATCTGTGATTTTTTTTTCTTTTTCATATTGCTTAAAGAAAGCAATGTTCTTGCTTTTTTATAAGATAGTTTTATATGTTGATTAAATGTTGTTAGAATATTCAGTTGTAAAATTATACTGAATCCACACTTTTAGGCCTTCTTATAATAGCGAATTATCTACGTGATTTTACTATAAGAATATAAGCCTTTAAGATTTCCTCTCGGTACTAGCTATATTAGAAGAACTGACTTTATTATAGGAAAGTAACTCCATACTAAAATTGTTAGGTATAACTTTTATGGAAAAAAAAAACAAGCCTACCCCCTCTCATCCCCCCAAAAATGTTTATAGCAACTAAACAGTTTATTGAGCTACAAATTTTAGTTTAGAAAACAAACTATTCTTATTTAAATTGCGTAAGCCAGAATTCAAGTTAATTGATCCCCTTTATTATAGTTGCTTGCAATTACTTATTAACGCTATTTAAGTTTGAAATCGCAAATTGAAAATTAGAATGAATATTATACTTTCTTTCAAAGAATATGTTATTAAAAGTCGTAATAAGCTAAAGCTGTAGCGACAACAGAGCGACTATTAATAAGGGTTATTTCGAATTTAACCCTAAACTGAATCTTCAATCCCATAATAAACTGATACTTTCTAATAAATAAATTTAATGTGATCTAGAAAACAATTTTATTGAGAAAGTGAAAAAAAAAAAATTGAGTTGCATATCATTGCTCTAACAAAAGCGGATGTAAGCTAAAATGCAGTTTATTAAAGAACCGGGAATCTGTTACATTTATTTCTTCGTCATCTAGATATGAATCGAACTCCCTCTCCCGCTCCCTTTCTTAGATTAAGCGATCTTTATTTTTCTCACTATTGTGTCAACATCGGTAACAGATTAATTGCATAGGAACTTCCTATAAAGAAAAAAGCTTTTTTTTTTCCTTTACCCAAAAAATGTTTAATTAAAGATATCAGTTTCCATTCTGCTTTGTTTTTCTAATATCAGCGAAATAAATAACTAAATAATGTAATTATTACATTGCGACAATGCTGTTTTCTATGAAACTTAACCATTCAAAGCTGCAGTGTAATGTTCAGGAATCAAATCGTTTTAATATGCAATAAATAAATAAATAAAGGGATATATCGTCCAACGAGTCTCGTCTAAAACAGTGTTCTTTCTGGTGTAATGACTTATGAATAAGATTTTTTCTTAAACTTATTCTTTAGTTGTTAAAATATCCTTTATTTTTTTAGTTATCATATTTAGTGCGCCTACTTATTATATTTTTAAAAATAATTTGTAATAGGAAATTTAATTTATCTATATGTTAATGGGTTTATTCCTCTTGTTAAAATTCCGGAACTCTATTTTGATTAAATTGAGTTGAAAATAATTCTTTCTAAATTATGTTTTTACTGAGTGTTTTCCTTTCCAAGAAGGAGCCTTCCTCTTTCAAATGTAGCATTTTTCGTTCAATGCATAATTTATTCTGTTGTTTGTTGTCAGAAACTATAAATTTGAAAGCATAGTATTGTTGGAATTTTAATCTAATCGAATTTCAAAATAATAATAATAATTTATAAAATACGTATTATTGCGAATAATAGTTTCTAAAGAAAAAAGGCCATTCTGAGATCGATATCTTGAATTTTAACGAATTGTTTTTGATTTTAATTGGTTAGTTTCATATCTGTGAAATTTTGATCGAAAAAGTATTCAAATACCATTGCTTATATAGTTTTAAATTCGAAAGTTAATGCTTGATATATATGAAATTGTTTGCATGCATTCAATATTGTAATTAAACTGGCATAGAATGAATCGATGTGACCAGACGCCTCGATTAGCCGCGAGAGTTCAATTTTTTGACTGTCTGTACCAATTTTGAAAAAAATTCAGATGTTGCTCTGCTTTTTGTATGTAAGTAAATTTAAGTTCATATTGTAAATTTAAAAAAAAAATATTTTGCAAGATTTGATTTCAAATTTAGTTTCTAAATAATACACTTTCACAACTTTATAACAAAAGTTTTTTTTACAGTGATCATATTTCATGCATAGTTGCTTGAAATATGGTCATTTTAACGTAATCAATTTTAATTAATCAATCGAAAATAATTATTTCAAATACATAGTTTCCATATATGAAAACTATGTCATTTTTGCAAAATCTGCTGTAACTCGATTTGCTATTGTTTTTGAAATTTTGCTTCTATTATTTGGGGGGTGGGCGGTTAGTGCCATCTTCATTCCATCTAACCTGCTTTCGTCCAACATCAGAGCATCCCAAGTTCAGCATTAAAAAATTTACTGGACGCAGGAAAATAATTTTTGCGGTACTATACGTTCTTAAGATAATTAGGTAATGTGTGAAATATCAAAATTCTTGGAAAGGAAATTAGGGACTGTTATGATATATTATTGAAAAATGCGTTTTTTTCCCCCATGCAAGCGTTTATTCATGATTTTGAGAGGTTACAAAATAGCGTAAAAAAGGATATAAATTATAATTTTTTTAGTTGTTGAAAGATTAGTTGTTTTAAATTTAGAATTTTTTTTAGTTTCAGGATTAGTTGTTAAATTTTGTTGTTTAGGACTTTAAATATATTTTATAATGTACGTTCAAACAATATTATACTGATTACATTATTACCCAATATCATTATAGAGAAAGAATCTAAAGCAATACTTTCCATATTTGACATCGTCTTTTCTTCACAATTATTTCTGCGGACTGCAAACTAAACTTAGAGCTCACCATACGTCTTTACATAAATATTCAGAATCGTGCGCAAGCCGTCGTAGTCGTGTCAGCCTTCAAGATGGAGAAGGTAGTAACCCTGGACATTGTTGTCTCGATACATTATCGCTACAAAGAACTGTCTCGTGTTTGTTATTCATTAAATTGGACACCAAGACAATAAGCTGGCTAACATGCAACGTAAATGCAATTGGATAGCATCCGGGCTTAAAACCGTCATTGCCTACAGGCCAATGACGCGAAATTTATTTAATCAGCTAAATGAGATTTACTAATAATTGATACCTCAGGAACTATTTTTTAATGTCTTTTTAAGGTTTGATATCAAAAGAATTATTTTGACTATCATCAGTAGAGAAATTAGGATATTTATTGTTGTGTTTTCGATGGGAATGGTGTCATACTATAAAGTCAACAGATAATTTTTAAAATTGGTATTATTCATTGAAACATCAGCAAAGTTAATATATTGAAACTAGCTTCCTTTGGAGATCAGCTTTTTTACTAGTTGATCACTACAAATCCTGTCTATACTGCTACGTTCAGTGGTGGTCGGGTGGTCGGCTGTATGCAGGAAGAAGCTGTTTCATCTAGGTTATTGATTTTTTTTGGCTGTTAATATTCTTTAAAATAAATGATAATGTATAGGAATAGCCACCTATGACGATAAGTTGTTTTACCCAGATTATTGAGTTTTTAGTCTGTTAAATGATTCATATGTTATACATGCATGCACATACACTTGCACACACATATATAGATTTCAATTTAATATAATAATAATTCATCTTATTATTTATTACGACTAAAAACATGAATTCAACAAAAAAAGTGGAAAAAAAAGTGCATATATTACGAAATAAAAATAGATGAGAAAGTTCTACCGCGAAGTTAATATTTGACAAAAACACGTAGTTAAACGCTTTGTTAGACGAGTTTTAATTCCATCATAATGTTTAAAAATGTCGTATTAAACCGGTTGTGTATAAAACTGAATTAAAAAAATATTAAATTTAAGGAAAAAAAATTGAGAAAATAAAATTCATATCATTAAAAAGATATTTTTTTGATAACCTTATGATAAGACAATTTTTAAAGATAGGAAAGATATGAATATATAGCTATATAGATATGAATATCAGTCATAGCGATTACCCTTCTGACGACGGTTAAGCCTAATTTTGCGCTCGATTAAGCTGTCGGTTTTGAAGAAGTTTATTTTATTTTTTTTTCTTTTACATCTTCTTTCTTTTATCTGAATGGACTTTTCGGTAACATGGCGAATATTCTCTTAAAGATTTCTAGTAATATTTTTGCACTTCCATTCAATTACCTAATCGAAATGTTGAATTCTGAATTGCAGTTATATATATTTGCAGTAAAAGGAATTATTGAAATAATTTTTTTTTCATAATTTTAAAGCTGTAATAATCAAGAATTTACTTTAAGGATATTACTATACTTAAGGATTAATGATTTAAGGATAATCAAGAATTTACTTTAATATAAAGCAGTCCATCATCCATCTTTCGATGGATGCTTGGACTTATTTATAAATACATGCTTATGAAGCCTTCCTTTAATGCTACGAAAAGCGCGCAGTTTTGTTAAAAAATTTCGATATAATTTTTTTCTCCTCTTCCTCGTATTACAAGAATCATTTCCAATTTTCAAACTAAATTTCTTGTTTATTATGTTTTTTTTTCTTCATCACATTGTAGTGATCACGATTGCATATTCAAATATCGTTCACTCACCAACTTAATAATGCTATCCAACCGCCTATTCCTGTTCATCAGCTGTGCAATGAGTAAGCAACGCAGAATGCTGCGCGTTGCTTTTTTTATTTTTCGGACTGGTTCTTCTTAACCACAAGAGAGGAGGGTGCAAATTGAGTCGGGCTAATTAACCAGAATTAAAAACGTGGAAGGGGGAGAAAGAGCAAAAAAGGCAACTGTACGACGAGTGAGGTCCTGAATGGTAAGTTGAAATTGGCCATTCATATTTAAAGTAATGGACGAAACAACCTTGGCCTTGGCTGAGATGATTTGCAGGGCACTGACTCCACATCGAGCGGTAGTTTATTTGCAGGCACGTTAGAAATGACATTCATTCCACTCAGATTGTTAATAACACAAGTACAAAAGAATTAATACCTTTCTTTATCATCGTTTCTTGGAAGTTTTGTTATTGTAAGAGTCCATGATTCTTTTCGTAACTTTAATTAAAGTTTTCATTAATTCGTTGGGACTTCTAACGCGAATTGCAATACCGGTTTTTTGATTTAGTTTTTGTACCCCTAATGAATATACGTTTTCTTACTATCCTGCTAAGTGTGGTTTTCAGTGAAATGATACAATGGAGGGAAAAAGCAATCTCGAGATAGTTCAAAGCAATATATCTTTCTGAATTCATAAACTTCTTTAATGCAAATGAGATTTTGGAGGCATATTGCTTGTTGTAAAACAATATGTCTCCAAAATTTCATTTATAATATATTTTAGAGAAATTGTTTATTGACCGAGACTGAACGAAGGCAGAATCGATACTTAAATTTTGAAATAAGTACTATCGACTTTATAATGCAAATCACATATTTCGATACTAAGAGTCAGTCAATTAAGTCTTTTTCAAATACTTTGAAACATGAAACTTTCTTTGTTATATTATACCAGGGGTAAAGAAGAAAATTGGTATTTGTTATATTATACTAGGGGTAAATAAATTATGTAATAAAAAATAGTTCAATTTTTTTCAATATTTGATACTTTTTATTGACATTAATTTATATATTGAAATTATTATTGTTTGCTCAATACATACACACACGAAACGTTTCATTCAATATTATCAAACATAGTATTAATCCAACATCACTGTTTAATATATCTGCTTATTTATGATTCTTTTACGTGAATGATACGCTTAAGATCACGTTCATCTTTTTTTGTATGTGTTTAAATTTTAGTATTTATTTAAAGAAGACAGTGATGAGATTAAAAAAATATGAAAATTCACTTTTCATTAAAAAAATTTTGACTTAAGAACGATTGAAAACTTATCACATAATGAGAAAACAATTATTAGCATTTATTTTCTATGGAAGCTTTAAAAGTAACCAAATTTTGTATCGATTTATTTTGAAGGAAAAAAAAAAAAAAAAAAAAATTGAGCATTTTAGTGGAGGAAAATAAAATTATGCAATATTTTGATTTGCTGCTTAGTTTGGGCAATGAAAAATAATTTAGAATTAAATTTTGATACCAGAAATATATTAGTCAATAAATAGATTATTGGGAAAGTAATCCGAGTTCTCTAGTATTTTATGATTGGTCAAAAGAAAAGAAAATACTTTGTTAAATATATCTCAAATGTGTTTAACAATCATTTAATCCTCAAAACTATTTTCATCTGGAGATTACATTAACGATGTATAAAGATTTTTATTCTATTCCCTCGTTATGTTCAAAAATAATTGTATCAGTTTTCGTCGAATGTGTTGTTCATCTCTTTTAAGCTTATTAAATACGTGACGTTCGCATGAAAAGGAAATCGATTTCAATACCGATAGTCTTAAATCACGCATGTAACCACTCAGTTGGAAAACGTGTTGTGAAACGTAACGTTTACGGAATGAACAATCATTTCTACTGTCGGAATAATACGCCTGGCGACAGAATACGTTATCTTGTCTTACCTGCAAGGCACGCAAAATGAACGACGATGACATTATTTTTCAACCAACGTCTCCAATATTAAAACACTAGGAACCAGTTCTGTTCGTTTCTGGTAGAAGACATAATGTATATATCGTGAAAAAAAAGTATCTATATCAGAATATCGCCGGAAATTCCCGCTTCTCGAAACTTGATTACTGGAAGTTCGAAACATAATAATCAGTTTTCCCTGAGAATATTTTTTCCTTGCAAACAATTGTTTATTATTTTCGTGGGGCTATTGTTTATCTTGGGGCGTAGTCTTCTTTAAAACTTCATGAGATTGATGAAGTAGGAAAAAAGCATAGGTGTCTGGATATTTCGCATGGGTTTAATGATTTACATTGAGGTGAAAGGTAACCGTTTCTCATGTGGGCATCGATGTTAACTGAATTAAATATCGATTTTTTTTCCCTCAACATTTAGGCGTTGGAGTAAGGTCAAATTGACCGTTAAAGTATTATGGGTTGGTTTATTTATTACTAGCCGCCTTTGGCGACCAGCTGGCTCGCCATGAGTAATGCGTTCTAAAATTTTCAATTAAATCACATATTCATTAGCCAAAATTTAAGAAATAGTTAAAGTTAAAAGATTCAGTTATTAGTAGTTAAAGAGTCGGTAACTTTATTCGAAAAAACTTTTTGAGTTTAATGCTCTAACAATTTATCGATTATGCTTCCAAAATATTAAAAATGTTTTTTTTCGGTGATGTTGCCAAAATGTTAAATATGTTTTTTAAAGAAAGCGAAAAAGGGGAAAAATTATTGAATTAATGATACAGATATTACAAACGATTATAGAAATGTGCCATTAAGTCGGGATTTCAATGCATATCCTGTCTAAATTCAACCAGGTTTACTGTAAATAAAGATAATTTATGGAATTAATTATATATCTATTGCAAACGATCATAGAATCCATTGCCTTGCATTTATTTTTTTAGAAGATATCTCATTTTATATTTATGTTATTTTATCCAGTCACATGCTGAAAGTTGTATATCTTTAGATTTGATTTGCGATGATAGTTTTTTTTTTATTTGAACTTCCGGCATTGTTTTATTTTATTTTATCCAGTCACGTGCTCAAAAAAACATGGTTAAAATATTTCTTTAAAAATTCGTTTAAAATAGAAGCTTGAGTTATACATTAAAACACTGATATCACAAGTTCATCTCTTTTTAATTAAAAGCTAAATATTCATTTTTTAAAGCATTTATAGACTCGTGCTACATACTATACAGCTATTTACTTCATTTAGACTTTTTATAGATGTATTTCTATTATTAAACAAAGCTGATTTATTTAATTAATAATATTGTAAAAGTCACAAAAAATTCTTTGCATTTTCTTTTTTTAAAAAGAAAAAACATATTTCATATTTATTTCATTTCATGCAGACACGTGCTGAAAATTGCCTTTTTAAATGTTTAATTTGCAATAATTATTTATTTTTTTAATTTGAGTTTTTATCTATCTGATGGCAACCTATTGATAAAAGATAATTTTTCCCCTTCCACTCGTAACGTGCTCCTGCAGATTAAATTTTATTGTTTTGTCCGAAATATATTGTTGAAAAATATAGTTGAAATGCTTCTTTAAAAATTCATTACAAATAGAAGCTTAAGTTAAATGTTAAAATACTGATACTGTTAGAAAGCTAATTTTTTTATCTTTAAATTGATGTTAAAATCATGTTTATCCGATAATATTTTCGGAAGTTATAGCGGAAAAACGTCGAAATTTCGCTTAAATTTTAATTAATTCAAATTCTAATTAAAAATTCGAAAAAAGGGCTCCGAGGTGCACATTCCCGACCTCCAAGGTATACATGTACCAAATTTGGTAGCTGTAGGTCCAACGGTCTGGCCTGTAGAGCGCCAACACACACACACACACACACACGCACACACACACACACATTGAGCTTTATTATAAGTATAGATTATTTTTAGTCAATACAATTGTTTTACTTGATTGTAATCGATAACTTACATGACACCAATGATTTATGGGATATAATTACCATATTTTCATGACATCCCTATATTCAGGATCTTATTTCTTTAAATTATGCCATGCGAATTTGTTTTCACACTTTGTTTATAATGTGTAAGTTTCCTTAATAATATTGATTCTCGAATTATATACTGATCGGTTATAATAAAAGTGCAAGTGTTTGAAAGACTCTAGTAGTAAAACTATTAGGAATATGTTGAAGAAATTTGGTATTTGTTATATTACACCAGGGGTAAATAAATTACGTAATAAAAAATATTTCAATGTTTGATGTTCAATGTTCAATGTTTCAATGTTTGACGCTTTTTATTGACATTAATTTATATATTGAAATTATTATTGTTTGCTCAATATGTGTTCCTTCAAGTCCAATGAAATGCTGCAGGCTCAAGACAATGTGATCCACAGTAATACCTATTGCTTCTTGATGAATTTCTAAGATATGTCTAGTAATGCTGCTTTTTAAATCAACTATAGAGTTAGGCTTGTCTTTAAATATCGCAGTCTTTTAAATATTTTGTATGTAACTAATTTATCATTGAAATTTTTCAAATATTCCAACAACTAGAAGTCTCAAGAATTCAAATCAGTGGAATAACGTTACCAAATTAATTTTATGCTTAAATAAAATTTGTTGGATATTTGTCCTCCAGTTTGTGCCGCTACATTAGTCTAAATATAATGATCTGTAAAACACTTAACAAAGTTTTCAAGAATTTATAAATGTAATATGAATTGCTGCAATATTTCCCTAAAAATACCAATAGATGCTGTAAATTTGTTAGTCTACAGAGGACTCCTTGCTTAGGTGTTTATCTTTGCATTCTGATTGACAGAATTTTTTTATAGGAATATAATTTATATGATTTAATATGATCTTTTATAGCATGACTGTTAATTTTTTAACGTAATATAAGGCGTCAATGTTTTGCGATTGGATATTTTTGTTTCATCGAACGATACCGATAAATATTTTCTATATTTACATTGGTAACGGATTCGATTCTTATTATATTATTCTCTTGAGTCTTGCTGAAAATAAATGCCATTTACATTTCATAATCTTTCAGCCTTTATGCTTTTGTAATTGATTTTAAAATTTTTGAAGCAAAAATTTTTTTTAAATTTTCTTACGACTGCCTGTAAAGTTTCTAATGATGTCTGATAGATGGTTGTTGGCCAGCCTTTGAAAAAATAACCAGTCTGTCGAAAACATTAAGTGAAATAATAAAACTTGGTTAACTCGAGTATTAGGTCAAGGATTGCCACAAACGAACTGTTATCTGTTTTATTTTCATATTTTGGTTGAAATACTTAAAATATGAAAAGAGAAATGAGTTTTATTTTTTTCAAGAGAAAATGTTTACTGTAGGATATGTGTCTGACATTGGAGTCATTTGTTTTTCATTAATTCGCTTACGATTGTATATTGAGAAACGAGACAAATGACCCATTATCTGGAATTCTGGTGATTTTATTAAATTTGCGAAAGCCATCACCACTACATTTTTTAAGTCAATTTTATCTTACCTTTTTCTTTCACCTTGAAAGCTCTCGCAGTCTGACTTGGTTGCCAAGAACAAAAGGAATCAAATGTGAGATAATATACTGTAATTTATGCATTAAAATTCACTTATGACGATTGCACGGGTGTGCCCTTTTTGCCACGTCTGGTACTTGTAACTGGTCGATTTAAAAGAGCCAGAAAAACCGGTAGGATCTCCAAAATATTATTTTGGGGCCACATGAAGGAGTGGTAATTAATAAACTAATGTCTAGTGATGAAATGCTCTGGAAAATGTTATTTGAGGCATAAAAAGCTTCGGGAAAAAAAGTCCATTGTTTGATTCAAATCGGGCCATATGATAAACTTTTATTTACAGATATTTCAGAAAATGGAAGCTTGATTTTTGAATTGTTTTCTACAAATACAAAATTTTGTTATGCTCAGATTTAGCTTTGTGATTGTAAATATTTTTAAAATGCTATTACTGATTCAAAGGCACGGTTTCTTCTTTTAATTTTTTGTGATCTAAATTTTTTCCGAAGTGATTAATAATCTCCACCCTTTTCACAGAGCATTGGTATTTATTTTAATAAAACAGAAAGATTCTTTCCACTTTAAACTCGACCTTGCGCTGGAAATCTGCGAAAGTAAAGTAATTTTGTCTTAAGGCAAGGTCGTTGTTCCTAGGGAACACTTTGTGATGAACAAATAAGTGAAAGAAAAAATATTAGGAAATACCCAATTAAGATTCCTGTCTCAGAGGGAAGAATACCTTGAATTTTAATAGATTACATCGTTCGAGCCGAATTGTAATAATTCCAGAACGCTGTTGTCATACTGTCTGCTGTTCATTTACAGGATGTTTTCTGATGATAAATAAAGATAAATTGACAATACAAGAAAAAAATGTTTGATGCACCATTTGTAATGTTTCATAAATCTATGATGTTATCTCAGTGACAACACGATTCCCTTAAGCAATGTTTCGTTAAGAATTAAATACTTTATCACGTGACGAAAAGCAAGTATATAAAATATTTTTTTTTGCAAGAACATTCTTGATGGCATTTGAATTATTGTTCTGATGCATATTAATTTCAGTTTTAATTTCTCAGTTCATTTTATGCCTTTTAATATAATATTTTTCAATAAAAATGCGTAGAAAAACTCGACATATGTGTATTTGATTTTTAATACATATATTTACTTTGATCGCATTGCAATTTTCTCGGGTATATATATATATATATATATATATATATATATATATATATATATATTTAAAAATGCTCTGTAAACTTTTTTTTTCAAATAGTAATTGAGATGAATTTTCATCTGGGAAATTCAAATTGTTTCAAAACATAACAATATAAAATTAAAAACATATTTACTGAAGTTGTATTTTCTTATTTTGTGCTGCAATAGCATTTTTCAGGAGATTTGCATACCTATTAGAAAAACATTGAAAACGTAATTTTGTATACAACTTTCGTTTACACAATAAAGAAACAAACATTATTTTTCAGAAGTCAAATATTACATAAGTATATTCAGAATTGTTCAATGTAATTTTGAAAGAAACCCCTTTATTTGAATTAGATTAGAAATACAAATACAAAATCAAAGCTATTGTAAATGCATTGTACATACATCTGTATTGTGTCGTCGTTTCGGACACTATTTAAAAGCTTAATTTTTCCAATGAATCAATGATTAGGTTATAGTCATAATAATATGCAGTCAGCCTTTCATATTAAAAAAAACTTGTAAATAAATATCTCTCATGAACAGAAAAATGTTTTTTTCAACTAAAAATATTTTCACCGAATTCGTGTTCTTTTTTTTTTTTTTTTTTTTTTTTTCGATTAAAAATCTCATTTTAAAGAAAATTCTCAGAATGAAGTCATAAGGATCAGCATTTTAAACAATTCTTAATGAAATCAACACAATATAGAAATATCATGGAAATAAGACTTTTGGCATCGTTGTTATTACTTAAAAAATGTAAGTTTCTTGTAATATTTATGAATTAGGAAATTAAAAAAAATGAATTCGAGTTTGTTGTAAAATATAATCTGTTTAGTTATAGTTGACTTCTGAAGATAATTTTAATATTTAATTATGAAAACGAAGAATTTGATTTAATGTATATAAGACATGTACTACGAAATAAAATCACGAGTAAAAAAAAAACCTTTTTGGGAAAGCTATTAAATGGTATCATTTCTCTGAATTTTATCACAATTAAAAAGACTATTAGTACATTTGAAAATGGTTTAGCTTTAGATCCCTATAATCAGTATTTTATGTTATAAATCTCTATTTTTACAGTGGAAGGACTGATTTGAAGGTACTTTTTCTTTAGTCCTAAAAGGCACAGAAAGTTACTGTTAAGTACTTTCTCTTTCCTAGCTTTTTGTACTTTATCAACTTAAAACGTCTTTGATTAAAGATTTTTTTTCTTTTTAACTGGTCGTAATTGAATAGATTTTTTTCTCCCGAATATATATAAAAAGTTGATATCTTTAATTGCATTATTAAAAAAAGTATGTATGCAATACATTAAAAAAATCTTATTACCATTGAAATGTCAACTTCTATATTAGACATTGTTGTATTAGGTAATTGAATTTATATTTTCTTTAAACAATTTTAATGTTTATTTTGATATGAATGGGCTATTTACCTGATCAGACAACTAAATCAAGGAAATATTGCTTGTTTGAATTGTCTATAAGCAAATTCGATACTTTACTGGTAATAAAATAAAATACTTCAAATTATTTTTCCATAATATATCTTCTTTTCTACTATTCTAAAAAGATAATCAATCTAAAAAGGGAAGATAAGAAATGTACTGTATCTTTTCAATTCTTTGTTGGTTTGTTAAAAAAACATTTCTGAACTTTTCTATTCATAGTTTTGCTTGCCTGTCACTTTTATCAGCAGATTAAAAATGAGTTCATGCTGGATGTGAATCGGAATATTTACCAATATAAAATATTTTCTGAAATTATTTGTTGGTATGAGTATGCATGACTCAAATTAACGATGATTTAAAATTAAATTTATTGTGGTCTCTGAAATTGTCACGTGATATTCGAATTTTAAGTCAAGATTAATGACCAATTTTTTATTAATCTTCTTTAGATTCTGATATCCTAATGTGTTTGGATGTTAAAAAAACTCGCAACTCCTTAATTATTATTATTAAGCAAAAATAAATAAATAAATAAAAAATTGAGAGAAGGAGAGAAGAAAATCATTTGTTTCGAAATATGTCATTATAATTATTTACTTACTTTTAAAAATATTTTCAATTTTTTAATTATTAAGAATGCATTCTTTACTTCTCTATTGAAGCATACACCTCTTGGGCATAACAGGTATTTTTCTATGTAATTAGCTCATAAAGTATAATTGCAGTTTAAATATTAATGCAAGTAAAAAAAAAAATCCAGAAGCTTGGATATAGATTGCAATTGTTTAAAAATTTTAAATCATGGTGATCAACTTCCTTTTTCACAAATATTTTAAATATTTTTTGAAACCATATGACCTTTTAGCACGATTAAAAATTTGTAGAAACAGGCTAACTTTATTTAATAGTTAGAAGTTCAAGTTCATTTTGGACCAATCGGTAACGTCTTTATTGTTTATTCAAAATATTTTGCTACCTCAACATCTTTAGTGGCTTTTATATGGAACACACTGAGATTAAAAGCCTCATTTCTTGCCAACTGTAATCACAATAAACAAATCTAAAGTTAACTAAGCGATCATCTCTTAAGTTCAGGGCTAAAACCTAGGCCCATGAAATTAGCGTTTATGTTCACGCCCTGCAGATCAAGCACCCGGCCGTATGTAATGTACAGTCAAGCATGTCTTAGCCGTTAGTAACGCAAACATAACCCTTGATTACCAAACAGACAACTATAATTCCAGCGTTTCCCTAAACAGTATTGTTTTCACATCTTGTGAGATTCCAACTGTGTGAAAGCCGGTTCTAGTATGTTTCGCAGTAGGCAGGTGCTGGTGAAATAAACAAAAAGAAGAAAATAGCTTGCCGTGGAAGAAAACTAAAAGAAATGTTAATAGTTTCTCTCCAAATTTTTTTCCTTCCCGCTGATCAATTAAAACGCCTTATGCAATGGCGGAACGAGACCTTAAGTTCAAATCCTACCTTTGTAGGTTTGTTCAGAATGTGCTGTGGGCGGTATTCGTCGAGTGTCGATATGTTTTTCGTGCGTAGGTGTAGCAAACAACTCCTACGTTGGAAATCAGGAGTAAAAATGGAAAATAAAGGCAGAAGAGTGTTTCTGGTTACGTTTGTGAGGTTACTATTTATGAATTTTTAGGCGGTTATAAATGTTTTTCTTATTTTTGCGTCGCCTTCTTTGGATTCATTTCGTTCTGTCAGGTGACATCTTTATGCACTTACTACGTGATTCTTTTTATTTAATTTCTCTTTTTTTCATAAAAATTATAGCACGTGTTTAAATAAACCATTTGAACATTTATCTGATCGCCTACGCCAACACACACACATAAAAGGGGGGGGGGGAAGAAAAAAAAATTAACTTTTTAAAAAATTATTTTATGTTACTCGCTAGGTTGCCTGTCTTCCAGAAAGATAAAAAAAAATGTAATAATCGCCATTCATAATGCTCTGCATACGAGTTTTGAAAGATTGTATTCACGATAACAATTTAATAAATATGTTCTACACGTAAAACACATTTAAAATGTTCTTATACCGAAAGATGAGTGTATGTATTCAAGAAATTTATTTTTAATTTCAAGAGAAGCCGATTTTAGCTGTTTAAAGAGATTCATTTCTTGCTAAAAGCCGACTCACACATTGGATTAAAAAATTGCAGCTCTTCCTTCTAGCGTTTTCCAGTTGTATAAATGTAATCAATGATTGAGTTAATTTTTTTAATGCAATATTTAAACCCACAAACAATTCGAAATATGTTTCGTATTAAAACATGACATATTTTGAGAAACTCATGAAAAAAAAAAAAAATGGCATGGCTTTTGATCTTCTTCAGGAGGAAAAAAAATTTAACAACTGTCTTCTAAATTATTATCCTTTTCTATCTGTTATTCGCGTTCAATAATAAAATATATTCTTTTCCGTTACATAAAAAACATTTTCAATAATAAAGAAAAAAAAAAATTGGAATATATATATATATATATATATATATATATATATTAATTAACAAAATAAGACAACCGAATCAAAATACTCTCTCTAAATACAATGATTGATTTAAAAACATTTTAATTCTTAAAACTGGTTTAATCAGTAATGATTTTTAGTTTCGATTCCGGTTTTGGTTTCGTTTCCGTAGTTACTTCTGTTTCTGTTTCGTTTAAATAATTCTTTGAATATAGTATTGTGGATTTGTTTCATTAATTGGTTCTTATTCATTTACCTTTCATTTTGTGAACTTTTAGCGTGTAATTCTGAATTGAGTTTTAATTTCGATTTCGACCTAGTTGGTTTCGTTTTAATTTTGTTGTTCAAGAAATGTGTTTTAATAATTTTATGATTGTATATATATATATATATATATATATATATAGAGAGAGAGAGAGAGATAAGCAAAATAAGCGCAAGCAAAAAGGAACACAACCGAATTCTTAATTATTTCGATCTAATTAGTTTCGCTTTAATTTTTGTTGACTTAGGAAAGGGGTTTTAATTATTTTAATACTTTTTTGGTTGTGTGTATGTATTTGCTATCCTAAAAGTTGAAAATAAAGATATATGTGAGGAGAAAAAACCGGTCTAGGAATAAAAAATAAGTACATTTTAACGATAAAGAAAACGGTTATTCAGGAATATTGTATTACAGAAATATTTTTCCTAAATAAATGTAAAAATAATGTCTTTAATGTTTAGGTTGTTTAACCTTACACTCATTATTTCTTTTATTGTTCAATGGCGATTGCATAATTTTTTTTGTTATATGATTAATATCTACTGAAAATTTCGATAAAAATTTTATTTTCAAATTTAATTTTTAACTGAAAGGAATTAAAGATTAGTAATTGCTTAACTACTGTTTCTTTATAAAATTAAACTAAGTAAATGTAAAATTATAATTAAAATTTTTTATTAGCTAATAATTAATTTATTCAAATTAGGCAAAAATAAGCAATGTCATTCGTTGGGGTTCATTGTGACATAAGTTAGCACCACGACTACAATACATGAGGTGTCACTGTTATTGTATACGTATATCCTAATATTGTATTTCACTCATTTAATTAATTCTTAAAGATACAAAAATATGTGACGAATATTATTTTATCTTGATTTTATAAATACAGTTTTGAATATGAACACATTTTTTCTTTTTTGTCGAAAGAAGGAGAGTGAGAAAGTGCCTGCCGCTTAATTTGTTCTGTTGAGAACTACTCTAGGAGGAAAAAATATATTAAAAATGGCTACAGAATATGCATGTTTGATTGTACACGTGTCGCGTGCAGACTCGTATTATGTAGTAGTTCGATTTTGTCAACGAAAGACGTAAATACGTACAAATATTTGCTTTTCAATAGTTTTGTTTATATTAACTGAATTCTATAAAATGTATTTTTTCTAGTTTTCTCTAGAAAATGTAGATGATTTTTCTTTTTATTTCTTTAGTTTATTTCTGTTTGTTTCATATAAAGTCTTGGATCACGAGCCGAAAGTGAAATAAACGAGCAACTTTCATATCAGTTCAAATTTGAATTAAAATTTAAAGTTTACATAGCATGTGACAATTAATACATAGCATATTACAATTATACAAAATATTTTTCTGTTTACTTTATTTTTTATTAAATCGATATATTTTTCTAATTTTTTTAGAATTGTTACATCTAAAAAATAATGGACTTTATAAAGCAAAAATATGTTCTTTATGGTCCGTTTTTTAATGAAGTTATATTTTGAAATCTTGCTCTTTTTATTAATATGAAATGCACATATCTCCTTAGAAAAATTATTTACTTTGCATTACTCTTTTTACACAATGTGGTGGTGAAATAACTCATTTTGTAATTCTACCAATATCGAATCCATCCGTTTTTATGTCTTGAATCAGCATTTAAAAGATTTTAAACCTCTTTGATGCTGTAGATGCTTTCTACTAGTTTTGAAAATTAATTTGATAAAATTGCATGATTTTTTTTTTCAATTATTTAAGGTATAAGCTACATTAAAAACACTGCTTATTGACCACATTGGCGACATTTTTTAAATTGTTACTTCTTGTAGTTCAAATTTTCCTCTTTTCAAAACAGTTCGTCTTTTCTTGAAAAAGGAAGGCCTGACATAAGATCCAGGGTCACAGATTTTTTTAGCTAAAATTTGTCTTTCACTTCAATTTTCTCAAAACTTTAATGTTCTAAAAAATTCTCCACCGTTAACACGATATCTCAAGAACTAATAGAGGCATTTACATAAAAATTTCAGCGTGTGTTTAAAATAATATGGGCAATGAAATGAACCAAAAGTTTTATAGTTGGTGAAATACTTTTTCATTTTTAAGTGTTTCTAGAAGAATTAAGTTTTAAATTTATGAAAAAAACGCATATATAGGTATGTTTTTGTCCATAACATCTTTACATCACGAGATTTTTTTGAGATTTTGGTTCATTTCATTCACCATTGTACTCTATAACTTTTGTACAAAGAAAAATAGAATTTTTGCATTACCATTTTGTGTAGAGTGTTAACCGTTTTGGTTAAATTTCCTTAAAATTTACAACAAATTTTCCTGTTTCTCAAAACATATATTTTTTAATAATTTTGTTGTTTTTGTATTATAATTAGCAATACATTTAAAATCCGTAGTTTAAAATTTTTTAAAAAAATTCTCCTTCGAACGTAGTCGGATACCTTAAAATTATATGGTGTAATTATATATAAATAATTATATATAACTATTACAGGTCGAAAAAAAATAGAGCAATGATGTGAAATTAAACAGGTAGATAGATAGATCAAACAAGAAAAAGCTAATGCAAGATCATAGTTTCTTTTAAAAAATTACAGAATCTGCATTAACTTCATGTTTGGCCAAAGGATCTAAGCTTTTGCATCTGACATTTTGCCCTTTTGTTCTTTAATTGATTAATTAATTGATTGTCTGTAACTGATTAATTGAAATATTTATTCTCTCTATTTTATATGAAAGAAAAAAAAAACTATTTCCTCAATTAAATTTTAAATTTTAAAAAAGTTCAGTTCATGATATGAAAAATGATTTTAACTGCATTGCTTGCATTTCTTTCTTCCAATTTACTCTTTTGTTGAAGTTAATAAACCCGTACAATGTTGGAATAAAACTTATCCATTATCAGTTTAGTCTTTCACTTTCAATATTTCCTCTGAACTTGTCATCTGTTCAAATAGGTTAGACTGTTTCTAGAACGTGTTTGAAATGATACGGTGATAAGTTAATGCGAAATATCTTCTGTTATCGACTCTGCGGACTGTTGCGATGAGCTTAGATTCGAAATAATTGAAATAAATAAATAAAAACTGTTCGGGCAGTAGGATAATGCAGTTGGCATAGGTCTGTATCATAAATATGTGACCACTTGTGAGCTCAAAAATAAACAGTGCCTCAAAAAATATTTCTTAGGATAATTTCTTTTCAGGGATAAAGTTTAAAAAAACTATCCCTGAATATCCCAAAATATTTTATTGTAATTATTTAAAATACATATTTGAAATTTTTTTATCTATCCTTTTTTTTTCAACAAATGATTTTTTAAAAAACAAAATTATTGGATATTAAGACAAATAAATTTGCCCTCGGCGTTACGTAAAAATTAAATGAAACCAAACAGCGAAAAAGAAAAATTAATAAGATGAAACAAATAATAATAAGACGTATCATACAGCTTGCGCTATACTAAAACTTGGCTGCTATCAGGACAAGTGACCTCATGTCAAACTCACTTGATGTCACTAAGTTGTTGCTCAGTTAGCAAATTTCGATGTTTTTGAGAGCTGTTAATTGAGGTATCCTAATTTGGGTATCTACGATTTATCAAATAATTTTTTTTTTACTGTGTTAAAAAAAAATTACGATTTTTTTTTTTTTTTTTTACGTTTATCGGTTTTCATTGTGGGGAAATAAACAAACAAAGCAGAGAATAGGTCTCCTCAACCAACCTTAAAAATAAATAAATAAAGTCAAGATTTGCTGCAGCTTTGTGATTGTAATCTATAAGCATGATTTTACCCACATTCTTACCCGTTTCTGTAACGAATCTGTGTATTCATTCTGTACTGAATTTGTAAAACATAAATTAAATGAAAATATTTCTTTAAGAATAGAAAAAAAAAATGAATTAGAAAGTAAAGTGGAAGGAAAAGTTATGATTCATTGTATTCTTTCATAATTAATAGCATTTTTTATTGTTGCCGAAAAAATGTGAATACGTTTCAACTTATAAACAGGTATTTTTCGAGACGTGCTAACATTTGGGATTTTTGTTGTTGTTGTTGTTTCTATGACAGAAACTAAAAAACGAGTTCAATACTATGAATAACTGATTTTATCTGTCATTTTAAGCCATTTCTGTGGCTAGTTCAGAATACATTTCTAAGAAAGGGCATCATACTTTGTCCTATCGTAGGCATAAATTATGCTGTGGGCAGTTTTTCACTCCGAGTTTCTAAGATAACAAACTGCACTTTCTAGTAATTGCCATGATTAATTGACATCTGTTCATCAGCGGCAAGATAACATGTTTCATGTTATCTTAGCATCAAAAATTTCCCGTTGAATAATTAAAAAGGTAATTTTATTAGTGTCGCAGAAATGAACTTTTTTCGGTGGACTCGAAATGTTTAGTTTAATTTTGATTTATATAATTATTTTTAATGAAAAACATCGATAACGAATTTTCAGTTCTGTTGATTAAGATTTTGATAAATGATCTTTTGATCTTTTTGTTAGAAATTTTACAGGTATTTTGTAAGTCTGAATTGTCATCAAAGGTATAAAAAAAGGCATAATAGCAAAAGGAAAAAATATCTAATAGCAATTTTATTGCTTTAGCTTGTTGGGTTCCGAAAGAAACCACTACATTTACTTTCAGATATCGGCCCAGATAACGGGAGAAGAAGCTGGGAAAGAAACATTCGCTTTTCGCATTTAAATAATAAACTTTTATTCTGGGAGGAAAAAACTAAATTAAAAAGCTATAAGTGATAAAAAGATAGATAAAAATAACCGAAGTACATTAAAATAATTTAATTAGATCTGGAGTAAATTTTAAAAAATTTGGAAATATATTTTTAATTTTGTCAATTTTTCTAGTACATGTTATACAGAAGTGTGTCTGGTATCTATTTAGACCGGTATCTGCCCTACTTTTTGAAAAATCCAATTCCTTCTGGGAAAAAAGCAAAACTTTGGTCCTTCAAAATTTCGTTTTTACTTAAATATGAAAAATCAATGTTTCAATCTTAATCCCCTTTGCCGCTATCATGTCCGAATATCTTAGTAAAAGCTTCTAAAGATGGATTTGGACTACTTAAAAAATATACATGATTCCTTTTAGGTATTTGTTAAAATACTTCAACGAACTATCGTTTTGACGGAGTTATATCATACTTGTATTTCTATGTTACATGTCCAATGCGCAGGTCTTATTTAATTTGATACTTTTTAAATATTGAGAAGGAGAAAATAAAGAACATGGCATTATAGTGCAGTCAAGAGTCGATTTTAAAATAAATAAAATAAGCAGTTGTCTTGAAGCTCCAAGTTCTCCCGATATTTTTTTGATATTTTTATTCCTTCAATAATTTTATTTCGTGCTTTCACCTATTTTACAAGCGCCTGGATTAGAATGTATTTAATTAAAAATACATTTCAGAAAATCATGCTTATAATTTTTCTTTGTTTTAAATTTACTTATTGGTCCAGTGATATGACCCAATATAATTTTGAAATGTTCACAGATTTTCAAATTTGAAAATCTGTCAAACTTTGCATTGAAATATTTAGATTGTGTTTAAAAAAAGATGTTTTAAAATGGTTTTTTTTTTACCACTGTCCTTTAAGATCCACTTTTAATTAAATAAATTTTAAATTCGAGGTACTGAATACAATTCTTTTAAAACGGAAAATTTAGTATTCTACCTTTGAAATTTTTCCCAACTTCAATTCTATTTTTTTAAAAAATTCCTGATATCGGTATCCAGATGAATCCGGTATTTCAGTGCTTTCCAAATATACATTTCAGCAAAAACACAGAATTCCGTATAATTTCATGACTTAAGTTTAGACTATACAGAGAAAGGAAACAAACATACAAACAAAAAACTTCATTTTTTTTCCTAAAAGTATTTCTCTTAATTAGAAAACTATTCTCATAATTGCAGAACTCATTTTAAATATTACTTGTTAACTCTTTTGTTAACCGAGAATGCAGATTAAATGATTATCGTTATCATGTCAGTCGTAAACCGATTGCAGAACCTTGAGAATGGAATGAAAAACATTTTCATATGATGCAATTTCTTTGAACAACTGATTTCTCTATTATACTGCTTTGTTCTGATTCTTGTCAGTCTTGTTTCATATTTCAGACTGGATTATTTGAATAGCAACCGATTAAAATTGCGAGTAAAAAGAATCTTTGTTGAAACTTACGGCATCTCCATTTCTGAAGTTAATTTTATAAGTCTTTATTTCGTTGTATTCTCAAATTAAAAAGATCAATCTTAATTTTACTAAAACATTTTACCAATAAAATTTCTATAAATTTTTAAATTTGCATTCTTGTCTTTCTATTAATTTTTGACACTGTAAAATGGCTTTTATTAGTGTCATTTTCATTTTCGCTCTTTAAAATTAATATTAAATAATTTAATAATTAATTAAATATATAATTGATTTTTAACTTGAAATCGCAAGTTTTTATTGGATTTTTTTAACTTTATACATAATAAACATTTACATAGAACATTAAATTACAGGTATCAACCACTGATACAGCTCTGACAAATATTGAATTTGTGCACTGCTATTAGTTTCTCTGATGTAAGCAAGAAGCCATTATGTCTTTTTGGTGAGGTTTTGATTATGGGATGGAGCGTTCCACTCTCAAAACTCGTTTCTGCGTAAACTCATCTTTCGACTCATTTATCATCCCTGCCTATCATCCTGTCCTCTGATCACGGCTCAAAATTATGATATTAAAATAGCTTTTGTGTTGCTTCAAAATAGGCTCTAAATATAAGATGCATATCTATAGCCTAAAGGATGCCAATACAAGCAAGCAAAATAGATTTCTAAATGCCATCTTATTTCATTAAAATTCTAAATTGTATTATCATGCTGATTCTTTTGTTTGTTATCAGTCTCTTTTTATTGTTTATTCTCATTCATTCTCTATTAATAATAAAGGAGAACTTTTGTGTGCGTCTGTGTTGAAACTGCAAAAATGAACACTTGACTTAGGTACATGATATCCGATCTGAGGTGCACCAAACTGAGTATGTTTAAAGCGATTTTTTTTAGAGAATTTTAATTAATTAAAAATTATTTTAGATTCTGATCTTTAGAATTCGCAGAACTGTTTATTTGGAATTTGAATTGTGAAAATGCTATTGCTCAAAAGTGATATATCATTAAAAATTTAAAAAAAATGTTTTTTAATGATACCAATTTAGAAGCGCACCTTTTTCAAAATTTTTGCAACATATGTGCGTGTGTGTGTAAATTTCAAGCAACAAACATTTCATAATTCCTATGAAATTCGAATTTTTTGATAATTTTATCATTATATATTATAATTTTTGATTTTTTACTGTTATTGGAAGTTAAGGAAGAATGTTTCAACTTCTTGTGCAATTTTCATAATTAATCCTTGAATGATATTTCATTGCCACAAAAGACAACTTTTGATTTGAAATTGCACGTTATGTTGTCTTTGGTGGCAATGATTAAAAGACACTTCATCAAAGCACTACATTGTCATGGAATTCCATTTCATTAGACAAGTTCATGTGAACTATAAGCAGCACATGTGTGTGACTATAAAGCAAATTTGATGTTGCTGAAAATTTTTCATTCATATTGTGATCGTAGAATTGGTGCTGATTTGTGCAGTCCGGTGGACTAAGTTCAACATCTCTTGATATAGACTAACTGAAGAAGAAAAGATCTTGAAGGAAGAATAAAATTGAAAATATTGGAAGTCAGTTTGAAACGAGTCGTGCTTCTTTCAGAATATTTATTTTGTTGTTCATCCCCCCTGCCAGCAGAGCGGGTCAAGGGAACGTGCTCCTTTCGACCACAGAAGTCGGAAACTTGGAAGATGTCGAAGAAACAAATGGCCCCTGGAGCACTTCCTCTCCATCAAGCGATACGTAATGGGTCGTCTCGGAGGGCATTTAGGACTTGACGGGTTTGGTGCTTGACCGAACACTTATATCGTTTATCTTTCGCGCACTTTAATAGGAACACCGGGCGACATGCATTTTATCCGAACCAAGTGTCTAGCGAAATGTTTTGCAAGGCACCCATTGTTGGGAGATGTAAATAATGGAACGGCAGGATTTGGCACAAAAGAACAATCACCCAGGCATTTTCGCCTAAGTTTGCATTGCTCTATAGTTTCCGCAGTAGTTATGTCAATGGACTCACGGATTTTGTTGAAATTTTGCAGAATTGATTCTTATTTTTCTTTCTGGTAACATTTTTTTAAAAATTATTCTCGGGTTTTTCTGCAGAATCGTTGGAAGCCGTTGTATCCAGCGCATTTATTTCCGGCTCCATTATGCTAAACATATTCTTTTTTTTCTTCTTTTTTTAACTGCGCGGTTAAAGTATACATACTTTTGCCTTCACTAGCATCTTTTATCATTTTTAAAAGTCTTCTTTTGTTTCATTGACTTTAAACAATTATTATTTACTATTTAAATGTGAAAAATTGGGGGATTTTTCAGAATTGCTTGGAAGCCGTTATATCCTATTCAATCATTTCCACTCGCTAAACGAATACTTCTCTTTAAAAAACAAACAAACAATATCAACAAAAACAACAATAAGCATATTTCTGCTTTTTCTGCCATCTTTTATCATTTTTGTTTACATTCTTTCTTTTGTATTATTTATTTTAAACGATTACTGTTTGCTCTTTAAACATAAAAAAATCCGAGACTAAAAAGATGTTCTTTTTAAAAGCCAACGAATGTTTCTCGAAAGTTTCTTTATTAAATTATTGAAACAGTGCAAATTCTTGTTTACGGGACATTTTATTCTAGAATTCGTTATATATTTTGTAGGGTAAGAAAATACTGAGACATCAAGGTATAAACGAATGTGTATTTAGATGACATTTGTAGTTGTTAATCATTTGACTTACTTCATTGCATTACATTTTCCATTTGTCTTGATTATCTAGAGATCTTATAAGTGAATCAACGGTAGAAAATATAATATGCGAATGCAGAAAAAATTGTATCTGGTAAAACTTCTTAAATTATGTATTAATTAATGAAATGCAACACTTCTATGACACGAATTTTGATTTATTAGATTAAAATGATAAAAGCAGTTTAATAATGCTAATATGCCACTTCAAAATCAGCATGATTAGTTACTTAATTGTTAATTATAATTTGGAATTACTGATTTTCAAAAACTTAAATATTTAACTAAGATAATGAATTAAAATTTAGACATATGTAAGTGCAGATCTATTAATTATAGCTTCTTATTTTTATTATTTTTAAATAACTATGCATTTTACCTCTCTCTTATTCAAAGAAGTGCTGCAAATAAAGGACAAAAGCTCTATTTTATTAAAATATGAGTCAGATATACTTTTTATTGGAGTATCTTCGTAAAATAAATTAATTCAAAATATCAATAATAATCGAATACAATTTTTATGATTTAATCTACTGATATTTATATTTATGGACTCTTCAAATATTTATTAGTATTTTCACTTATTCACCTGTTGATGTTTGATGATACTTTGTTGACGTTTATGTAAAAAAGAATTTTGATAAAGCCTAACATTTCCTAACTTACTGAATTTCCTCTATGGTGTTAAAAAACAATATTAAAACGTAGCTAAAATTTTATCACATTGTTTATGAACTTATTTTGAAGTCAATATTCCTTTTTTTTTTTCATTATTTTTAATTCCAGAGTTTAATCTGTAAAACTTGTGATTATAATTTATTAAAATCCTATGTCATCTCTATTAATAATTCTGTATTTCTTAAGCTTGCTCTGATTTGATTCGGTTATTTTGAAATGAAATTCTATCGCTTTATTGAAACCTTTTTTTCCTTCTTAAAGCTTAAAGTTATATGAATTAATAAAAATTACAAATAGAATTATAGAAACTTTTAACACCGTAATCGTTTTATAACATTTATTGTAACATTTTGTAATCTATTCCCGTTACATCAATTACGAAAGGATTACACGGAAAATCTTCCAAGTTCATTCATGCACAATAACTAAAACATCAGAAGTGATCCCACCTTGAGGTCTCGTGCAAACCCTTCCTAGAATTATATCAGAACACAGCCTGTTTTTAGAAACCCTTCGCCACGCCAGGAGAACTCACGGCCAACCTGTTTCACCAACTGCGGAAGCCCCAAAGGTCAAACACAAAGGTTCTGCATGGTCTGCAACCAGAATCTTTTGGAGTAATTATTCCAGGACATCTTCAGCACGAATAAAATAGATGGAGATACTTATAGTAAGAGAAACATTATAGAGGAAAAAATGCAGATTAAAAAAATTTGAATCGTATGATTCGAAATTTATTAATCTATCTATCTAGAAAACAATTATATTGATAGAAGATTACACCATGTCATTTTACTTTTATTCTTCCTATAAAATCGTCTACTTCTTTTCCGATTTTACTTGTAAATCGTTTTTTTTTATTAATACATTCAGTTTTGATTATTTGATGTTAATTAATTCTAGACCTGTTTTTAAAGCTGAAAATTTATTTTCATTGACAATGAAAATGTACGGAAGTAAAACTCTTCATTTGCTCTATTTTTTCTCATTAAATTCCCTTAGTTCAAAAAGGCATTTAAAAACATTTGCTGTCTGAACGATATATAAATTTTAAAAATCAATTTATATTTCCTTCGTCCGAAATTTAACTAAATGTGTGAAACGTTTGTCCTTGGGTTTAAATCTATTTAGGATTTGATACTTCAAATAAATAAATAAATAAAGGATTAATTTATGACTATACAGTTTTTATAATTATCTCAGATTTGTTTTTGTTTTCTTTCACTTGTTTAGAAATTGAATTTTGGAAATGAAGTTTGAAATCGTTGTATAATGTATTTATAAATTTGTTGAATGAAGTTTCTGGAACTTAATTAAAATTCGAAGATTCTGACACTACCGAAATATCATTAAATTCTAATTTTAAGAATTATAATTAAATTCTAAACTTGGACAGTTGTTTCATTTGATTGACCACATTTGATTTTCTTGCAGTACTTATTTTATTGTGAAATTCAAATAAAAATCATTTTAATTTTACTTACAAACTAATAAATTTATTGTCATATGTTCACTAACATATTTATATTTCACTAGTCATATTCAACTTATTATTTATACAATGTAACGAGCCTCTAAGCGTACTAATGACGTCTTACTGAAGCAAATAGTGTATATGAAGTATAAATTTCTTCAATATTATTTAAATAAGGTTTAAATTTTCTTCATGTGATTTTTGTGAGCATGCGCATTGATCCAGCCTTTACTGCTCTGACGTCTTGTGTTAAGGTTGGGCACTGGTCCGTGTGGATAGCTGTCGTGACTATTTTGACGTGCAAGAGATGACCTTTTAAGCATATCGTAGGTGAAGAAGTAAGGAAAAATTATGACTCCCAAACTGAATGGGGCATTATATATTCCAATCGAATGGTTTTCATCATATTTTTTTTTATTTTCTGGTTGGCCTGGCTGGGAACATAAATTGTTTTTGAGGTCCTTCTGTTAAAAAATAAACAAAGCGCAAGCAACGTGTAGGCCGTGTGAATATTCAAATGAATTTATTCCACCAGAAATGATGACTAAAAATTTATTACTTTATATACACATCTTGTTTTTCTTCTTTTCCTCGTTCATGCACCAATGCTATTTTTGTGAATGGATCGTTTTCTGTCGAATCCTGTAGCGATTCTGGACAATATGAATTTTTTGCGATAAGATTTACTTTTGAAAATGATTTAATTCTCGCTAAAGAAGACGAATTTTTTTGTTGAGGTTTTTAGGATTTTTAAATATTGTTATGCATAAAAATCTGCCATAAAAGCTATGTTTCACGAATTAAATGTGCAGTCAAGATCTTAAAAAGAAAAAAAAAAAAAAAAAAAAAAAAAAAGGCAGATTTTTTTTCAATATTGCCTTGAACAGTTCTACAAATCATTTTAAATATTGCTTATATCTTCGGAAATACATGAAATTCAAACATTGTACAAAGTGATACAGTTCACTCCTGAATAACCGGCCTTCGAATTATCGTTTTTCGACCTCGTTTCTCAAACTAAATTGTAAGTTTTGACTCTTATCCTGAGGGTTACCTTTTCATATCTGTGTATCATTTATCAGTGAAAATAAAATAAGTTTTTTGAGTTAATTCTCTTAAGAACTAGACTTGCGATTTATCTTAATGTTTTTTTTTTTTAATTTTTTTCTTGCATTTAAGGTAGACATGACAAAATTTATATTAAAATGTGAACAATTTATATCTTTTAAGTTATTACAGAAAAATTCTTAAAATATGCAGTGCAATGTATAAACCTATATAAACTATCAGAACAAAGTATCCAATTTGTCCTTTCGCTATATTAGGCCAAATATTTAAGAGTGCACTGTATATCCATTTTTATATTTATTTACTTATGACATTGAATATAATAACCAACGATATTCAAAATATGAAATATATTTTTGGAAAAATGAGAAGGAAATCTTTTGCTTAAAATACGCATCTGTTAAAAAAAAACTTTATGTTGGGGATATATATATATATATATATATATATATATATAGTTTTATTAGGTTCGTGCCCCATTTTAAAATTACACAAGGGCTATTCTGGACGGACGGACTTTACTATTTTTTAACTTTACGTGAGCAGCATTTTCTTTTATTACATATTCCAAGATTACACAAACGTCGCTCTCTCCCTCTCTCTCTGTATGGGGGAGGGGGGCGGAGGATTTGTTCTAGTTGGATTCAATCTGCACTGGTCTGGTAAAAACAAGTTTCAGGACAGGCTTTTGTGACGCTCTGTCGTAGCCACATCAGATTGTTTTAACATATTTTAAATTATTTGTTTTAGAAAATCTTATTAAAGAAATAGCTGAAACTATTTCTAAATCTCCCTCTTCATTTCCCTTTTTATGAAACTTTTCACATAGGCCAAGTGAAAATATTGTAAGCGTCAAAATATTCTATCTCTTCGTGCTGATAATCTCCACTTTACATTAACATTCATGAACATCATAAAAAAAACAGACATTCTTTTTGAATACAATAGCTCAAAACTGCAAGGGATTGGAATAATTAAATTGTGTAAGTGGTCTTAAGCACAAAATTAGTAGATTTCAGTTAAATTTTAAACAGTATCCATTCGTAGGAAGTTTGTTTGTCTATATGTTTGTGTGCATGTATGAATTTTTAAAAAAATTAACAGCCTAGATTTGGCATATAGTTTGATTATTAGATTTTCTTAATGTGCATGAAATTCTGGTTCAAATTTGTTTGAGCGCTTATTGTCTATCAATATGTCTGCTTTTTGAAATGTGAGCGATATTTTAAAAGTGGTTCAAGCTGTGGTTTTGATGTCAAAATTATAAATTTATTAGAAATTTTGGATTTAGTCCATCAAAGTTAAGAAGATTGCATATATACTCCTTTCACTGCGCTTCAAATTTAACACAAAATGGTGCATATAGTAAACATGTACAAGAAAGTGGAAGAACTCTCCCGCTGGCCATGAAAATGCTTGTTCTGGAAAATATATTTCTCGAGACATAACAGTGGTTTAGGGACAAACGTGCAATATGGATGATATGCAACTTTTAAAGAGAATTTGCAGAATTAATTAGTATTCTTTTGAGATTCAGTCCATTTCTAATAACATATAAAGATACCCATAAAAAGAGCTTACAAACTTAAAAGTAGTAAGCGTTTGGAGATTTGTGGAGGCCAAATCCTACAGTTATAGATTTGACATTCTCCTTCACTTGAAACTGAGTCTCGTCTGTCCATAAGCTGTTCCATAGCCACCATTATCATTTTCTGACACCATTATTTTCAAGTGATAAGTTTTTAAATCGTTTTGTTTTGTTTGTTTTTAAGATATATATGAAATTGGCGCCAAATTCTAATTATTTTGATTTAACCACGTTGTTGCTTTTATTCGGCATTATGTAAACATGTTTAGAAATTGGTTTTTATTTAATACATTAAATAATATTGATTTATCAAATAATGATATCAGATAGATTTAAATATAAATAAAGCAATGCACAACCCTATCAAACGTAAAACTTAGTCACGGATTGGTATTGAATGGATTTAGAGGTTCTTAAATCAATAAATTATTCCATTTGAAGCATCAGCAGAACTGGCACCAATTCAAAAATTCCACCTAATTCCATGTTGTTGGAAACATATTGAACAAATTATTATTGAAGGACTATATCAGTACAGCTATTACCTAAGTCATATCAAATGTAACTATATTGTTACCTTTATTGAATTTTCAACCGTTGCAAGCATCAAAGTTATAAGTTTATTTTTTTTCCCTGGTCACACTGGAATGCCTTGTTCTGTGGTTGTTTCTATATTTCTGCTCGCCTCTAAACTTGGCACTTCGATAATAATAGCCTTCTGTCCAACGTCAGACCATCGCACTCTCCATTTAATCGGCAATAAAAGAAATTATTCTTTTGCGCAGCCTTCCTCGAATCCGCTCTATGGAGATAAGATGATCAAATACTCGAGAGCACGCGACAGAAAACGACCATGAATGGTCATCCAGGTGAAGAATGCGAACGTCATCTACCTGTACTCGAACGAAGAGTAATATTTTGATAAAGGACAGGTGGAAGGGATCTTTGCTGACATACAAGGTGCGCTGTTTGAGGAAAAGGAATGCTAAAATTCTGTCTGTTGCTGTAATAAACATGTTAGCAAGCAGTAAACCTGGAAGGTGAATCTTTTATTTATACTGCTGATTTGTTTGCGAATGGAAGTGGTCATGAACCAATGACATAACAAGGTTTTATTCGAACTTTTAAGATTAAGTTCAGTCGCTTTTCACGCCTTGAAGTAGCTTATGTAAACGAAACTTAGCTAGTTAAAGTATCTAAAGGTAATCGAACAACTCTGCAACAGGAGTAGGTGAGGGACGTAGACTGTGATTAACTTCATTGGAGGTGACAGAAACAATGAGCATAAGCCAGTGATTTTTATTTCCCTTTGAGTATCATTTAATATCTCTATCAGAGCTTATACACCTTTTGGTCAATTCTAGGAGAAAAAAGAATAATTATCACAAAATTAAATTCAAAATTGTGCAAAAATATTCCTTTTCAATTCGATAAATATCAGAAAATACCTTGTCTTCAATATATATATATATATATATATATATATATATATATATATATATATATATATATATATATATATATATATATATATAGAAAAGGCACTAACCTTTAATTTGTTTATACATTAAATAAAAATATAATCAAAAACTTAATACAAATTGAGGAAATATACATAACTTTCTTGGAGTAATATTTTTTGAAATCATACAAAATTTAAATTCAATTCAAAAACATTGAAAGTTTTATCTAGTGAACTAAAAAGATAAATAAAAATAAATTCTTGTCTTTTAGGTATGGATATTTCAGTTAAATCATAAAATAATAAGTTGAAATTATTGAAATATTGTATATATTCCTTTACAGAATGTGTTACGTTAATTTTTTTTACCTTTTATTTAATTACACACTTATATGTACTTTAGATTGATTTAGTTTCGTTAAAACAGAATTTCAAAGATATTTCACTTCCTGATGATGATGTCGTGTCCGTGTTTCCACGGAAAGGGGGTGCAGTAGCTTCTGAGGGTAAAGACCCCTGAGCACCCAGAGGGCAGAAGTCTGACCTAGCTCAAATGAAGATGACACACGCACATTCGCTTGCACAGCCCCTTTTTACAGGG
This sequence comes from Argiope trifasciata, assembly GCA_026543055.1. Classification (NCBI taxonomy): domain Eukaryota; kingdom Metazoa; phylum Arthropoda; class Arachnida; order Araneae; family Araneidae; genus Argiope; species Argiope trifasciata. The sequence continues at coordinate 1,522,078 of JAPMOQ010045993.1, forward strand.
GGGCACATTCACACGCCTCACAGACAGAACACAGAGTAACAATTATGCCCGAACCGGGACTCGAACCCTGGACACGAGATCACGGGGAAGACGCGCTACCCCTGTACCATGACGCTGGCATTTCACTTCCTTATTAATTAAAGTATTGAAATTTTGGTAACATGTGTTTTCGATGATAGTACCTAATTTTAATATTTTCAGAATTTAATCATCATATTGATGATTAAATAAATTAAGTATTAATTTCATACCTGTGAATCCACTTGATAATGAGTTTGAAATAAAACACTCACACGCACAAATCGGTTTCAAGATTTCTGTACTGTTTAATGCTAATGATATATAAAATTTTTAAAAAAAAGTGGTGGATAATTAAAACTAGAAAATTCTTATTTTTATTACACTAAGGAAAATGTGATTTAAAAAACCCCTTTTTTAAAATTTATTTTTCATTTATAATTTACTTCCAAAGTTACGCATTGTTTTTAAAATTTCTATTGATTTTCTGTGTTTACAGATAAGACATGTAAGCTCGTAAAAATCGGATGATCGAAATTCTGCATTGCTTGCAAATTCAAATAGTAAATTATCATTTGAAAAGGTTTAAGTAAACTAAATTTATAATTTCACTTTTTGATATCAGAATCCAGAATTTAAAAAGTAAATTAAAAAACTGCAAGTAAATCCTTAAAAAAAAAAAACCCCTAGGTAAATATATTTATTTTTATTTTCAATTCTTATTTAATTGTAATGGAAAAAAGTAATTTCATTATTAAAAACTGTTTCTCTAAAAAATAATTTTATTATTCTTATTTAAATCAGTCATTATTTGTTTACTGTATTTCATAAAAAGTGTAACCTTTAAAATTTCAATTAAAAAAAAAAAAAAAAAAAATATGAGAACTACAAACTCTATTTACTACGAAATGACTTTTCTAAAAAAATTGCAAATTATTTCCATTCAAATTCCTATTATTGTTATATTATATTGTGCGAAAAAATTTTTTCTATCATATTCAATTTATTTTTAACCCACGCTGAATATTTTTTGTAACTTGATTTGATTTTTAAAAATATAAGTTATAATTGTATTTTTTTTTTTCTGCCTGAAAAAGGTCGTGGAAAGTACCTATCGTGTTTTTCTAAGTTTTAACAGATATTTATTAAATACTTTTTTTTTTCTTTTAGAATAAATATGCGTTGAAAGTGCTAAAATTACTTTCGAATAATTCTGGGAAATGGTTTTATAAATCGTTTAATCATCTTAATTGATCGCTTTTTCCAGAATGACAACATTTTTCTAAACTATTTTAGAGTATAAGAATAAATTTGATATTATATATGGCAGATATATTCTGTTGCCATATATTTTGAAGGGTTTTCAATCAATGAAAAATAAAATTGTTTCATTTTACGTTACTCGTATCAAGTTTATATGGAGTAGAAGTTATTTCTATCTCGAAGAAAAAAAAAAAAAAAAAAAAAAAAAGAAGAGACGTTTCACACTACGTTATTTAACAAAATGCAACGTAACATGCAACTATGTGATAATAACTACAAATTTATTTCAATAAATTCTTGGCGTTAACATGGATAATATAAATTATTTTTTATATTAATTACAGATAGAAATAAATATTGACGTGCAGTTTTTGAAAGATACATATTAAGACGTTTTGTTTTTAAATATATGAAATAAATTCCTTCCTCTTCAATTTCGTAGAAATAAATTTATCGGATAAACAAGGGAAAAAAGGATCAAATATATAATCATAAAGGATTTCCTTTCACATATTTGTTTAAACTAATTATGACGCTTTTAAATATATTTCTGCTGACTTTTAATTTATATTACTTTAAAAATTCATTTTAGATTGCAAAAAGTGATGTTTTTGATCGTAATCTAGATTGAATTTTATAAATGTGATTTGTATTGAATTTCTTACATGAAAATAACATACAAAGTGATGCATAAATCACAAATGAGTTATTAACAGGAGGGGAAAATATGTCTTTATTGTAGCAGTCTTTTTAAGGCAAAATGAGGCTTGATTTTGAGTTCATTTAAAATATGATGCCTGTTATTATTATTTTTTGGACAAAGAATTAATTGTACATTTTCAAAAACATTCACTTCTTTATCTGCTTGTCATTTCTCTGCTTTCTTGTTCTACACAAAAACATGCATTTTGTCACCAACTCTGCAACTTCTGGGTGGAGCTCGTCTGATATTCCATCGAGGGCTGACCACAACTTGAGCTCCCGAATAGAAAGGAAAACACATTTTGTATCTGAAGTGAAAGTCCATGTTCTTTCACGTGCCTTCACGTCGTTTCAGGTGCTTGCTGGAGCTTGACTGATCTCCTCAACCACGAAAACTCAGAATGCAAGGTTTCAAAGGCCGCCATTTAGAACCACAGTGAATAATGAGTGTTTGTGAAAGGGTTAAAAAAATAGCCAAACTAATTTGTTTCTAAACTGATAAAGATTTATGTTTTTTCCCCTTCTTTTTTTCTAAACAAAACGAAAAAGAAAATTGCACTATCAAAGAAGTGTTCTGAATGAATAAATTATTATCATCTAATCTTAGATATGTTCTTTATCTCATTGTATCATGTCTAATTAATTTCTTGACCGAATAGATATTGTCCTTAAAGCAATATTTCTTTCTGAACTATTATGACATTACAAAAAACAAATACCTTTTTGATAATAACTATTATTATTGTGTAGTGGCACTGTGATGCTTTCATATTTTATAAGTTTTATATCCATTAGAATATAAAGAATTAAATGAATGATGCTACTAATCTTGATTTAAAGCTAATTCTTACCTTCTTTTTGTTTATTCTGTGAAAAACTTTAAAAAATATTAATGATAAAATTATTTTCGTGTTTGAGACGACATTTCGCTTTTCTTGTGTTTCGAAATGCAAAGTCGCCTACCAGTAGATGTGGATTTTTTTTTTGTTGTTGTTGAATTCTACAAACTGTAAGAAAAAAAGAAATAGAACAAAGCATTTTTTATTGTTTTTTTTATTTACCTTTAGCCTGATTCATTCACATCGTAAATATCGGGTGACTTAAGATAAAAATGAAAAATTCTTCTGAAGCTGATTCTTTACATCGAAAAATTAACGTAAAATATTTAAAAATTATGTTTATTAAAGCTTTTTACTGCGTATGAGTAATTTATTGCACAGTGTGATTCAAATATTTTATATGAATTCAAACTAATTCAGGATATCGAATATTGATAACTTCCCCAATAAATCTGACTCTACTTATGGCTAAAAAAATAGTAATAAATGCTGTTACTTTTTAAAATATTTTGTTCGACATTTGTTATTTATATTTTATTGCAATACAAATAAAACAAACAATTCACTAGATACTCCATTCTTTTTTTCTTCTAGAATAAATAATTTTTTTCACTCTTATATAGTATTCCAATTATTTTATGGTTTTTTTTTAACTTTTTGCACTCGAAATTTGCGTAAATAAAATTTATTTCAAGAGATAGTGACATTTAAACACACGTGGACCAAAATGGCGTTGTCGTTCAATTCTGCATCTAGCAAACGGATATACTGTCGTAAAATTCACTGATGACCAAAAGATTAGACTTTGAATTGTTAGCTTCCTTTCTTGTTTTCAAACGTGGAAAGAGCGTAACAATTGTAATAATAAAACCGAACTGGATCATTTTAGCCCGAGGATCTTCGCGTTACTTTCTAAAGTTTTATTTTATGTCTCGAAGCAATATTTTTTTTTACCATCATTTTTTTTTTTGAAGAATGCCAAAATTTCGACACGATAACACAGTAGCCTGGGAGGTGGGTTGCTAAACTCTTTAACGTGGAACTGGAGTGGAACATATTTGCCTTAAGAGAAACTAAATGCTAAATTCGCAGAAAATTGTTAGGGAGAAGTTTGTTTATCTTTAATTATGTTCCAAGCGAATAATGCTATGCAATATTTCATTGCCAGATTCTTTAGAATTACGTAAGAAATTCGCGAAACTGCTTGTTTTTAAACTGCTTGATCATTGATTCATTATAGATTTAAAGTAAATATGATTTGATCCACAAGAAAATAAGGCATTTTTTAAAGATCTAGTACTTGTTTAATAAATATTTTAATCAGTTTATTCTCTTTTGCGCTTATTTTCATATTTGTGTTGTATTTTTATTATATTTTGCGTATTCTGATGTGCTTAAACGCTCTCTCAAATGAATAAAGCAGATCTTATTTAAATGCAAATAATCATAATAACAGTATGTTTTAATTTGTATTGAGAAAAAGACTGCAGCAAAAACCATGTTTATTTCAAACCATTTATAATTTCTAGATGATTTAAACCAATTTCGTTCATTTAAAGTTTTAAAAAGCAAATGCTCCCCATCCGATTTTTATATGCTCTTCCATTTAAGGTTTACGTTATAAGATGTGGTGAAATTGATTCTGGATGGATGTCTGGTAGCAAACATGTAAAATTACCTAATTTATCTTTTTTTTAAAAAAAATTCACTGTTTTGGATTTTTCTCAGATAATTTTGGCAGCTAATGATTAAAAAAAAAAAAAAAAAAAAACACCAGCAATTTTAAAAACTGAAAACTTTAAAAAAAATCGATTTTATTGCCGTAGTATTTTTTCCTCTTAGTTTCCAGAAGTTTTTAAACTTAATTAATTTTTTTCTAGTCTCGAAACTTTGCACAAGAATTAATGTACTTGCTAAATTATCTCCCCGGAATGTAAATGCGATATAGATTAGGGGTTATTAGAACAAAAACGCTAAAGCTTTGATAACATTTTATTTACTCCCTAAATATATATATCAACGATTACGAGCTATAAGAAATTGGAGAAAAAGAAAAAATATTGCTTGAATGTATTGATAATGGAAATAGTCCCGACATTATTTTATGTTTAACACAGTTCAATAATAGAACACATTTTTTTTAGATATCCTGGATAATATTTAAGAAATGAACTAGTAGAATTAACAACGTTGATAATGATTATTAAAGCAGAGATGATATCATTTGAATTTATTCAATAGTTTAATGACACATTTTTAAAACTAATTAAATGACATCTTTTATTTCAAGAATGTGCTGTTCTTGTTGATTCAATTAAAAATCCATAGAGTACTTGAAATGTTTATGGGTTATGAGAAACAGTTATAGAATCCAAATTAATACCTGCCAGCTTAAATCGAGACATTTCACCACTTAAGAAAATTCTCAGACATAGCTTTGCCCTTAGACATATTATTATTTTAATTTTTTTGTCATTTATTTGACATTAAGAAACTTGACTGTCCTTACACGTTTTTTATGTGTTGCATTTATTATATGTTTACAGAGATGAAATTATGCTTTTGTTTTTTCATTAACTTATTGGGACATAATTTTGAAAATTATAGCGATTACCCAATTATGTATTAATAGTATTGGAATTTAATTCATTAAATTAATTAAATTTTGATTCAATATATCATCTACTGGTGAATATATGGAGAAATCAATTACAAGAAACTATAATAACTGTTAGAGCTGTGTAATATACTTAAAAAGTAAGAATAAATCATCTGTAAAAACGAAACAAAAAGTGAGTTGAAAAAAAAGTAATTTTACTGTATTCATTAAACTTAAAATATTTTATCAATGTAACGAAATTTCCAATTTACGCAAATACTTTTGATCAACATTTCATAATTTTTTTGTTGATTCCTCTTCCTTAGGATTTGGATAATTTTTTTTACTGTGCTAATAAAAATATATATTTTAATTTTCGGATGATTATTAAAATTATTTATTTTCCCAACAAATATATTGCTTAATTTTTAATTTTTGTCCAACGTTGATGGATATTTGTTTGGATGATCAAATTTTACTATAATGGATTTTGTTTTCTGACTTTGACTAGAACTAGCTTTAAATCTTTAGTTCATACATTTCTTTGTTTTTGGTTTGCTAATTTTAATTTGCTAATTACGAGTTATAAGAAATTGGAGAAAAAGAGAAATAATAATTGATAAATGATATTCTTTTTAACCCCTTCCTTCTCGCTCCCGTGAAAATGACGGGGTGAAATTTCTACCTCTATTTCTCGCGCCCGTGTTATTTCCTGGCTGGCGTTTTCAAAAGTAATGCGCCAGAAGTATTAAAACAATCGATTTCTTATGCCCAGAATCATGTTTATTTCTCAATATAGTATACGCCAGATGGCTGCCCTAGACTATTTGCAATGTTTTTAGAGATAGTTAATTTATTCTAAACTAGATGTCAGCAGAAAGGAAACTCGGTACTATTGTCCTGATTGTGATGTTGGCCTATGCATCTCATACTTTAAAATTTATCACACGAGAAAAAATGACCAGTATTTATTTACATTATGTGAAAATGCAATAAAATGATGTTTGAATGCCTAAAACGTATTTTTTATTTTCTCTCTTTGTTGGAAAGCTAACATTCAGTCATAATAATCCCTATCATGATAAATGTTTTCTTTTCCGATTTTTTTTTTTAAATTTCAAGCTAAAAATTAACTGAAAAATTGAAACTGAATGCAAATATTGTACATACACTCGATTTTGTATAATTTTCTTAAATAAAAAATAGGCACTTTTATGACCATTTTCTTCAAAATTGTGCGATCCTTAAGGAATTAATATAAAATACTACTTGCGATGCACTTTTTATTGTCTTTTTATCAGTAGACTGATGAATATTCTGTATTTCAGCTCGAAGCTGAGATTTTACGTTTAACTACGAGGCTGATGATGCGGGAAAGAGAACTCCGCCAAGTCAAGAGTCAGCTGAAGGCCCAGAACGCCAAAATGCAACAGCAGAACATCTCCTGGCGACGGAGGATGGAGGAGAAGGAGGAACAGGTGAAAGAGCTGCTCGTCCAGAAAGACGCCGAGATGCAGAATATCGTGTCCCAGCTGCTGCTGTTCGAAGCTGAGCTACGCAGGGAGCAATCTCGCATCGAAGATCTCCTCAGCGAGAAGGACGCTCAAATCGCTTCTCAACAAAAAGAGATAGAACGCCTCAAGCGCTCAGTGGAGGCAAAAACAACGAATTTTGTGGACAACTCTCCTGTGATAAGCAGTGATTCTGCTTTTAGTTCCTTAGACAACAGTGATAGCAAAGAAAAGTCGAACGGAACCCGGGATATTCGAATTTATGAAGATTCTCTGTCATTCGATTCCCAATACGCAGTCCAGAAACTTAAAGATGGATTGGTGAAAATTCGCGCCATCCAGGACGTGACAAATGTGAAATCTTTAGACCTTTCTCATGATAGTGTTACTGGCGAGAAAAAGCGGATTTCGTACCGCGCGCCGCAGAAAATGAAGGACTTGAAAGCCAAACGTATAAATCCTCATAAAGTTCACCACAGACCGGTCATGAGCGAGATGACTGCCCAAGCTATCTTGTGATGTTCTTTTATCGAGTGTTTTTAAGTTTTCACAAAGTGACCGTCTGTTGCTTTTTTTTTGTGACTAAAAAGGGGGTGCAATAATGCCATCTCTCTTACTTCTGTCAATTTTGTTTGTGAAGTATTTCAGCAAATGAGAGATGCATTTCATTATAAACATAAAAACAAGTTCCTATTTTGGATACTTTTTTAGATTCTCCTTTTGAAGTAAATAACGTACTCCGTCCAACCAACTTTTGTTGTTCAATTTATTAAAACTTTTTGTCCGAAACTGGAATTCCAATTTTAACGAAATTAAATTCATTATTTATTTCAAAGTATATGAAAAAACAAAACAAAAAAACTCTATACATTGACATAATATGGCAAAATAATTATTTTGTTTCATACTTTAATATATTGATTCTTAGATACAAAATATTGACCATTCTCTTCTATATTGAGGCTACAATAGTCGTTTTCCCTCTTACACGTTTCATTGTTTACTTAGTAAACAACACAAAATTTTTCTTGCCCGTTTACAAACATTTTAGAAAATGAAAAATAAAATGTACCGAATGGATTTGCCACTTTCAATTAGGATACAAAATGCATTTGCATATGTTAAAATAACATATGGCCAATAATTAGAATTTCAATATTTCCACCATTTAGCTTTGTTTCAGAATTTGGTGTCAAAAAGTAAATTGGGCAACTGAACTTGGTCACTGGCAGTCTGCTCATAAAATTTCATTTTGACTTCTACGAAACATTGTATGACTGGAATGAGATATTAATTGTTCTTATTTATTTTCTTGATTTCCAAATCGTTTTCAAAACAAGATACGTATAAAATACTTTTCAAACAATGGAACAGAAATAATACATTTTGCTTATTACTTGTGTATCTCCAATAGATAACAGCAAGATAATATGAACTTAACAGAAGATTCATTCTTTCATAAAACGTAATTTATGGGGGAGAACTGACCCCCCCTCATCTAAAAAAAATCAATCAAAGCTTAGCTGTTTTTTTGTCCATTGTGAAACAAACTCTGTCTTGTGAAGATCCTGTTGAGTATAGTCAATTTTTTTAATGTGCTTGTCACATGTGTGTATATATATATATATAAAATGCCTTATTTCTTTGTGTATGCATTTTTTTCAATAAAATAGCTTTTATTTAACTTATTGTATTGTTACATAAACTTTTATTAATTTTGGGTATCTACACATGCAACATAAAATTTGCATTTAAAATTTCCCCAAACTGCATTTAAAAACTTATTACACAGCTTAACATTTTAAAAACTTACATGTCATATTTTATCATAAATTATCATATTTATCTTAAATTATAAACAAAGATAAAACATACAAATGGAAACTAATCTTCCAAATATGTTTACTATTTTTACATCTTATGTAAAAATAACATGAATATATTTGACCATGTTTAAACTTTAACATTTCTTTTGTATTAAGGATTTGAGAAATAAGCAATAACTGACATCAATACTATAACTGTAAACTGTTTTATAGAGTTTATTCAAAACAAGCTAAATTAGTAAATTATAAAAAAAATTACAATACTGCAAATGCTGTTGCAAAGTATTTTTTACTGAACGATTATATAATTTCTTAATACCATAATGTCAATACAAGTTTTACCAAATAAACATTTCTTTAAAACATGCACTTTTTTTTGACGACATGTAGAAAAGTTTCTCACGACTGGTATATATTTGGTAAATCCTTTTCCAATGAGGAAGTTAACATGGTTTTTAATGTTGCCTTTTTTAGCAGACTGAAATTTATTTGGTTTTTGTGAACTTGATATGTGCTAAATCTTTTCGCAGTAGGCAAGTTAATGCTTTTAACACAATTTTTTATGTTGCCTCTTTGATTGAGTGAAATTTATTTTATTCTTAGAAACACTGTTTGAATGTCATATTTTTGTGCTATCCTTTCTCTTATTTTTTAATCCTTTGCACTCAAACTAATGACTTATTGCATAATTATACACCTAATACAAGTATGTTTTTATTATTTTGAAAATAAATTAGATTCAGTGAAATTAAACATCTTTATCACTTTGTATGCATTTTAAAATTCAAAACTAAAAAAAAAAAAAAATCCAAATGATGCACCATTTTGAATGGTGCTTAAGAGGAGACATTAAAGTGTAAAAAGTCAAATATACATTTTTCCCCCTCTTTTGAGGATTTTTACGAAGTAAGAAGTGCCTAATAGCTCTCTATGGGTAATTTCTTTATTTTGTTAAAATCTGTTAATATCAATCGCCTTGGCATTTACTAATTTTCAGTGCATGTTATTGACTTTCTTATTTATCTAGAGATCTCATACTATAGAGTATTGATTATTCTGATGAAAGTCATCATTGTGTCTTGATAAATATTTTTAAAGATTGAAGCCACTGGATCAAACTTAGTTAAGATTTATGTGATTACAAACCATAATCTTTTGAAAACATTGAATATGAGGCTATACATATCACCATGTATATTAAATCAAGATTATCTAAATAGTATCTGGATTTTACTTTCGACAAATTTTATTTGTGAGCAGTATTGGATCAAAGCCTTTTGTGACCCTACATAAGCATATCATTTAAATATAATATAGATTTCATGTTCAAAATCAATAATATTTTGTTAGAAATACGAAATTTGCATTGATTTTAAAAGCAAAGGAGCAATTGAAATAAGGAATTATATAAATTACTTTCTGGCTGTGAATGCATAATCAATAATTATTGATTAAAATTTAAGAAAAAAAAAAGACAAATATGCTCAAAAAAGCGCTTTATTCATCAAAAAATAATGAGGTCACATATTCCATAGTACATATACAAATTTACAGTTATTTAAACAAAATACACATAACATATACTAATGCATATTCTGTATGAAATTTAAACAAATCAGAGGAAATATTTGCAAAGTTCAACATTCGTGTTTAAGTAACTGTTCTTGAGATTAAAAGGTTGCAACCAATAACATAGTTATTTCATCACACGCATATAAATGCTTACAAGATTTTGCAAATACTGGTAGTTTTAGTTACTGTACTTTGTATTTTAAAATCCTTACAGGATCACTTTTATTTGACCTTCTCTGGTCCCTAAGATAATTTTAAAATTAGAATAAATTAAGTATAATATTGCTCCATTTTAAATTGGATGCATTTTAAGAAAAAGTCTTACAACCACTAAACAAAATTGCAACATAAAAGAAATATCTGATATAGAAATAAAATAATCTTAAATGCATTATCTGCAAATAATAAAAAAATTCTCACTTATTACTCAGCTTTTAGTAATAATAATGTAAAAGATTAAACTTGACTTTTAAAAACGTCAACTAATTTAAAAATATATACATAAATATTAAAACACAATACAATAAGACTATCCTCAAAATATTTTGGTTAGGTATATGAGAAGTATGATTCATTTCCCAGCTAAGACTAGATTAAAACATGATGGATTTTTAATCATTCTAGACATTTACAGCTTAAAAGAGAATTTCAAAAGCTATTAGTAGAATTCATGATTAAGTATTCCAAGCTCTCAATCTATCAGCCAAAAATTATCTTGTATCTGAAACTTAGTTTAGTTTCTGAAGAAAATTGCATCTAAATTCTGGTATTGAACGATATTTTATAAATCTATGGTAACTATTATAGAAAAAATGACTGATAAGATTGGAGAAAGACTACATTAAAAAGAATCTGAATTATAATCTATTTATGTTAGAAAATAATTCGAATAATATACAATACAATTTCTATTGAATCATTTAAAGCAATTTTATTTTTTAAATATTGATCAGTCAGATATTTTTTATTTAAATCATAAAAAAACATTTTGTTCTAACATTACTTGCTTTAAAGAATAGACTTTTTTTCCCCCTTCTTGTGCATGTATTTTAATACCACAACTGTAATACAACATTAATATTTCATGTTTATTGAGATCTAATTCTATTCCAGATTTTTGAATGTTAAAAAAATTGCATCATTTATAAAATTTGTGACAGATACAAACTACATTTTTGTTACAAAAATTGTGATATAAGATCTAAGCAAAAATCAACAAATGGCACATAAATTATTTATTTTAAATAAATTAATAAAAAATTATATTAAAAACAATTACTAATCCAACATCCATAACAAATAAAATTATAATTAAAATTATTCTTTGGTATAAACAGCGAGTTTTTGATAATGTAATAAACAACTAGGAATGTTTTCACTGAAATATGTTTAATAAATTAATTTGGCTATAAAACAATTCTTGAATATGAATTTACTTAAAAAAATTAATAACAGTCTATTTTCAATATTTTATAAAAGTTTTATTTGAGCATTAATAATGACGAATTCCAATAAAAATAAAATTATATATTACCTAATAAAATAAAAATGTAATTTGCAACAACAGATATAATAGTGCAGCAGAAAGAATAATGTGCATGTGAGTCCCTAAATTCAGAAAAATAAGGCAGAATTTCTTTTCATCATAATTCTGAATTTTAGTAAAAGTGGAAGTACAAACTTAAGCATAAAAGATTGAAGTGTATATTTTTTGCACTATATTTTAAAGTATAAAACATTTTCTTATAAATAAGACTAGTTGGATACCTGTATATACAACAGTTCATATAAAAAAAGATTCATAATGAAATTTGTAAGAAAATTTTTTAAAAACTTTTGAATTGTAACTTCAAAAAATTAAGAAAAATAAAGATTTCAAATACAGCATTTAATAAATTTTGTTATCATGAATTAAAGATATAATTCTGTGAATTTAAAAATTATTTTATACATTTGCTACTAATTATTCAGGTTATTTGTTACAGCAAATTTTTTCTTTTCATCAATCATTATCAAATATCATTAACTTCATTATATTATGATAACAGAGTCAAAAAAACTACACTTAACTCATATTTAATGCAGAAAACAAAAATGCTGAAGAAAAATCTTTCCAAATAATTTTTTTATCCATGTTATAATAAATGAATTCAAAAATTAGTTAAGCTAATAAAAATATTTTAAAAAAGTATTCATTCCATAGGCATAGAATGTTTAATACAAAATTTGTGACTATAATTTTATCTAAAGGGAGAAAAGAAAAGGAAACCCTGAAATATAAATTGTATTTCAATCATATATAGGTAAACATTTCTTAATGATTAATACAGTAAATGCATTAAAATTAAAAAATAACTGATTAAGTCATTTTTTATTACATACTAATTTAGCATTTTAAAAGTTCATTTTGCATATGCAACTCTGCTCAAACCATAATGTAATTCATATATAATATCAGGAAGCAGGGGATACCAATATTACGAAAAAAAAAAAAACATCATTAAATTATATATATATATATATATAAATTAAAAACATGTAACTTTCTGACTTGAAAATAAAATACAAATTTCATTATGGACTTGTATTTCTTTTATTGTAGTATCCCCTTAAACAGAATGTTTATAGAACAGAAGAGAAATTCTTAAACTTTTCTCCCTTGAGAACCATAGATAATTCTTTAACCATCATTTAGTATAACTAATTATTGAACTAAAAGTCTATGTAAGTAACTAAAATAAAAAAATACAAATTACTGAGAAATAATAAAAGTGTAAGAATGCAAAGAAAATTAATTTAGAAAATCTATTTCACATATTAGATGAGATGATAAAACTGAAAATAGATTATCAAATAGTTGTTATAACTGGCAGATCAAAAACACCTCAGAGGTGAATAATAGAGGGGGATAAATTAAATTATTTGACATATTCAGAAGGATGATTTAGAATTAAAGAACCCTTGCTATAAGACAAAATTTAAATTTGTAAAAAAGGACAATTTTTAGATTCTTAAGTTAAACTCTATGCACACTCTTTTTCTTTATGCTATTCAATTTTAGACGAAAATTTGTTAGATATATTTTTTTTCATCCTTCTGAACTCCAGCCTTTATTAGATATTTTTATGTTAACATAACCTATTTATCCACCTTAATATTATTCCATTACTTTTGCTAAGTGACAAATCCTTATATACACTCAATAAAAAAGTTAATATAGCAGACAAAACATGACATATTAAAAAAAATGACTAATATAAAACTGACAAATATAGATACATTTATTTTAAAGAAATATCTTTGGCAACTAAAATCTATCACATTTATTTCAATGGAAACAAACAAGAAAAAAATATGACTAGTCCAAATAAATTTAATAAATGCATTTAAATATTTAAAAAAAAAGCAAAAAGTTCTAAATCTTAGGTATCAATTATCACAATAAACAAATCAAAAATAAAAAGTATAGCTATGCTAGGTAAATGGTATAATATATATAGTCAAAGATTTGCATAGATGCATCAATAATACTTTAAGACAAGATACCCAAAACTCTATAAAAGTCTGAATATGCTGGAACATGAATACACAAAATATATGAATGTATTTTCCTTCAGTTATAACTGCATTTGTACTCTCACTCAAAGCTACCAACAAAAATTAGAACTAAAATAAGCATGTTTAAATTAGAGACAATGTTCAAACAATGAACTGACATTATCAAGTCCCAAAATTTTGATATGGAATTTATGTTTCATAGTATACTTTACACTGAAAATTTCTCAAATAGAAATTAAAAGTGTAAGCAGTTATACTGCAAAAATTCTGTAATGAAATCGAGATTTTTTTTTTTTATAAATGACTTTATATACGAATCTTTTTACCAGTAGCAATAACATTCTAGAAAATTTTAAAAAGGAAAACATGTAAATCCAAACAGCAATTCAAAATGAAAAAAGATGATAAAAGAGTGAAGAAAATTACTATTTTTCTTCCTTTTAAAACAAAACAAATAATGTCACTTATTTATTGAATCAGTTTTTTCCCACTTTCTAAATTAATTTCAAAATGCTAATGTCTGCATGATAAAAACTCTTATAGTTACATTTCAAATAACTGAATTCTTTACAATGAATTGAACCAATGAAAATATAATTGATAATAACAAAAGACAAGTAATAATAATTAACAATAAATAAATAAAAAAGATTTTGAGCATGGTTTCTGTTAAAGAAAAATCACAAATAAAAAATATAAATGAGATCAATATGAATTTTTGCTATTAGCAGCTTTGCTAATATGAAAGAAGTAGACCTTCAAAAATTATGGCACATTCGACAAACAAAACATGACATTAAATAAATTTTAAAATAATAAGATTTCAATGATCAGTAAAGTAATAAATTCTCTGCAAATTTATAAAAAACAAAATATAAGTTTGATCTGGATGAAATAGTCAATGGAATCTAATCACTGATTATGTCCTTTAGTACTGAAGCTGCCATTAGATTTTGCTTCCAACAGACCTTCTGCCGACTGCTTTAAACTGGTCATCATTAGAGATCGAACTTTTTCTGTCAGCAAAGGTACATCCTCTGATGTCAAATGCTCTGTTTTAATCCAAGGTAAAACAGTTACAGTAATAGTACCTAAACATTTCAGAAAAAATCATGGATGCATATTTATACATTAAATGACAGTTTGAGAGTTAAAAATGAGAGAAAAAAAAGAGGTTGATAAATTATGAAATATTAACTTAAATTTATAGTTGCCCTCTTCAAATCTAATTAGACAAATCCCAATATTACATGTAGTCGTTATAATAATTAAAACATCGAAGAAAGATAACTGATTAAATTTTATTATTACACCACTTGATAATTCTAGTAAAAAGCTAGTATATGAATTTTTAAATTTTTTTAAAGTTCTTGCATAATGATTCATTAGAATTTTGAGAAATTCTAACAGCTGATCATTGTTTAAATATTTAATATAGATCGTAATTACAAAAAAGTCTCATGATTAAAGCACTTCAAATTTACTTTGCCTCCTACTCACAAAAATTTCTAATCAAATATCATATATTATACCATCACAAAATATTTAAAAAAAAAAAAACAACCTTTAAATTATAGAATTATATTATTTAAAAATTTTAAATTAATAAAATTTCATTTAAATTACAAGTGATCAAAACAAGTACTATGCAGGATAATATAAAGCAATTACATTTAAATGAATTGCAATTTAATTGAATGAACTTTTTCTTTACAAACATGGAAAGAGTTCTTTCCCCTTCATTGCAAAATGCAAATCCAATTCTCAAAATGAGCCAAAGATTTTAAAGTTATACCAATTAATAAAACATACTTCAGTTCATAGTAAGTTATACTCACCTCTATCAAATAATTTTTTACCAATACTATAGAAATCAGTGTATTGTGAGAAAACTATTGGAACAATAGGAATCTAAAGAGAATGAAAAACATGAGATAAGAATAACAAGTAATTATAGCAATTCAATTTTCTCATTTTTTCCGATCTTTCAACTAAGAAACAAATTGCATAATAAATATATCATTAATTAAAAAAATAAATGTATCATTAATTAAAATATAACAAGAAAAACAGTATACATTTTCTATAAAATTACATGCAATTACAATATACAGAAAACTATGTGTTAAATTTAAAATCTACTGTATAAGTTCTGTATGCAGCTATTGCAAACTGACATACTATAAAGTACAATAATAATAGCTATAAATTAAATCATAAATCTTAAGTTTATTTACTTGTTGCTTTTTTAATAACCCTTAATACATACTCACAGGTACAGAGAAATATCCAATTTGTATATATAAAAGTGAATGTCCATTTATTTGTTTTAATAATATACAATTCCACACCTTTAAATAGATTTGAATAAAATTTGGTATATATTCCCTAGATTTAGTCATATTAACGTTTCGTTTTAAAGTAACACTAGGACTATTTTGGGACAGATATCATAATTTTAAATCACAGTCAGATGACACTTGAGACCTATTCCTAGCACCTGAATGATTAACTGAAATATCAAAAAGTTCTTATGTTTTTATAAAATGGATGAAAAGATCATTTTTTTTTGCCATACCAACACACACAAAAAAAACTTTTTATGCCCATCTTAATACTAACCAAAAAGTAACTAATCAATATGGACAATTTCACAATCATATAGTTTTTCTTTAATTTTTAATCAACTTTGAAAAATTGATTTGAGCAAATTTTGTCTCGATTCCATTTCTTTGTCTAAATAATCTAAACTTGTTTAATAATATTTACATTTTGAGCTTTTACCAAGGTTAAAGAATAGGATTTCAAGACATTTTCCATTTTGCTTTTTTACATTATCTAAATTTTAATTATATTTTTAGTAGTAGCTTTAAGATATAAATATTATTACATAGAGTATTAAATCATGGGATTATTACAAAAGACCCAAGAGTCCACAGGCTGTCTTTTCTTGGCATTGTTAATCTTTTAGAATAAAATACAATATCTTAAAATAAAGCGAATATGAGCGTAGAAAATCAATGTTTCTCAGACTAATAATATGTTATTAGATTCAAGCAATCTTCATTTGCATGCATCAAATTTGGAACTAAAAAGTTATTAATTTGATTAGTAATTAATTATGATTAAAGGTTTTAAAAAATCTCTTAAGGAATTGAAATATAAATTGCACGACATATAAAGATATGTATGCATTTTTTTTTTTTACCTGCTTATAGAATAGATATATGTAGGTAAAGTTGTAGGTAAAAATGGCTAGTATTATTATGAGGGTTTTAATTATTTGATTAAGAATCATAGATTATATATTTTTTACAACGCAAAAAGAATGATGCCTGAAGTCTAATTTTGATTTTTTAAATGAAACTTTTGCGGTAAAAAAATAATAAAATGCTAAGTAATTTAAACTTTATTATGACATATAGTTTCAATAAATTCACGGAGTTTTAAATAATTTTTAAAAAATGTAAAGATGCAGCAAAATTCAATTTAGATACAATACTTTACATTACATCAATTTGGTTCATGTAATGCAATGCAATTCTTGATCTTGGTTTAAGTAGTCTTAAAACAAAGCAAATTGGAAATTAGCCTGGTTTTGATGATATAAGGCCTAAAAAGTGATAACAAGAAAAAAATTAGGCAGTAGGAACTTTCTTTTTCTAACCAAACTACAGTAACAGAAAGGGGGAGATTAAAAAAGAAAAGCAGTGTTAAAGACAATTGAAAGTGCATTCAAATGTTAAGTATTTTTTAAGGAATTTGCTTAGAGAAAAAAGGAACAGCTTAACTAGAAGATACATATTCACACATGCAATTATTTATCACTATCATGATTATTTGTATACTGTCTGCTTGAATTTGCTCCAAAAACAGATATAATAAATTAATAATCCATTGTGTTTTGATCAATTCTGTATGCAAAAAATTTATTAAAGTAATTACTTTTGCTCGAGTTGCTATATGAAATGCTCCTTTCTTGAAAGGAAGCAAAGTTCCACTATCGTTTCTAGTGCCTTCAGGGAAAATCCATAGTTTTACCTAAAAGAAACAATTTCTTAGAAAGGAGGACAATAAAAATGAAAGCAAATAAAATCGATTTTAACAAAACATTAAAATATTATTCCAGAAATTCATTCTCAGGAAAAGAGGATAAAATACCAAAACTCTAATCATTTTTTAATAATAATTTTTTTTCATTTCATTAAGTGATTAAGATTACCAGAGTTCAAGCTTTAAGGCCATTAAAACTCAGAACTATACATATTAAAGGAGTAAATAAAAGTTAGGATACAAAGTGAAAATAGCTTCACCTAACATCAATGTTACAACTAACACTAAGAAACAAATCCATTAATGTATAGTTAATAAAAATATTAGTCAATATTATTTCAATATTTTTTGTTTCTGATACTTCAGTTCCCAATATAACATTTCTTATTTCAATATATCAAGGAAAAAAAAATTTATAAAAACAGTTGAAAACTACAGACTGTGAATGAATTAATTTATGTAGATTAATGTATAGAAAATAAAATGCATATTAGTATGTTATAGGACTTTAATTACTTATAATTAATATGGTTAAAGGATAGGAATATACACAAACAGACAGACAAAACAAATCTATGTACTACACAAGACAATTTTACAAGTAGCATTATCCATAAACACTTTATTATCACAAGCGATTCATTTAATATCTTTTTAAGTGAATATATATACTTGGTACTCAATTACAGCAATAATATAGATATAATTTTAATCTTCAGTTTCACCAAAAATGATAAAAAGAAAGGAGTGAAATGCGGTACATAGAAGAAAGAAAAAATGAACTTATATAAAAAAAAGTCTTGATAAATAGAGTTGTCCAGATACGGCAAAGAAATGATGTAAATGAATTTAGGAGACTAAATATGATTAATATGAAAAAAATGAATCAGTTGTACCTAAAATTTGATTTAGGCAACATATAAATATATAAAGAAAGGAAATAAACTAAATTTTGATTTGTGCATACTTTTCTTTCTTTCAGTTCTTTTACTTTCATGTTCAGAGTATCTCGAGCCTTCTCAGAATTGAATCTGTCAACAAATATACATCCTGCAAGCCAGCAAAAGATGCCAAAAGGACCAGTGAATAGAAGTTCCTTTTTCAAAACTGGTAAACAGGGATGAAAAAGTGGCCAAATGTACATCATTCCTGTAATCAAAGTTAAAAATTACTCAGAAAAATAGGCTGTTGTGCCATTATTAGCTGCTTTTGGTGAGTCACTGATTGAATGGGAATATTGATAGTATTTAATTTTCAATAAATATTTCTGGCATAATTTTAATGTTTGTAATTGCATCAATAAAGTATTTTTAAGCATCAAAATACGATATAAATTAAGATCATTTTAATAACATTTACTCGATTTATTATGCAAATGAATCTTTCTAATGAAATTGATATTTTTAATAAGAATGTAGCTGTCCAATTAATTTATCTTTTGACTTCTTTGGTGCAGTAATTATTTTCAAAATGTTCATGTAAGTTACTCACTTATTATACAGAATCTATCTTCCTTAGCTTTTCACAACAACAAAATCAAATGGTTTGTTATTTGATGAAATAATGAAATCAGTTTGAATTTTATCACAATAATGGAATCATCTGTTGAAAATTCTGCAAAAATATTTTTCAGAGATTGCCAGAATTAAAAAATTAAATTGATATCATTAAAGAGGAAAATTTAACTTTCAAAATAGCATAAAAATCAGTTTTATGCAGCAATATTTTTGAATATTATTATAGAAAATGGCTAAAGTCACAACAATTGGTAGCTCTAGATCTAATTATTTGTCTCACAGAGCACCAGTATATCTACACACAGATTCTCCTTTATTATTAGTAGCAATAAAACATTTTAAATTCAAATTTCAAAAGAAAAAAAAAAGAAGCAAAAAGAAGCAGTTGAAAATATTCATTCATTGCAGAAAGATAAAATGCAAAATTTACATGCGAACATTTTAGAAATTCAGAAATTAATAAGTTCAGTTATTTTATAAGGAAAAATAAACACAATTTAAAAAAATATTGCGTGTATAAAAATTTTACACAAGCTCAGTTATGAAAAGTAGGTATCATTACAATTTTTTGATGAGTACAAGCCAATAAACATATTCTAGTATGCTATCAAATAAATATTTTTTAAAAACCTTAAATTACATGTAAAAGTGTTTAGCTAAGTTCAAGAAAATTTAGAAGCTATGCAACAACTATTTATAAGAGGGAAAATAAGATAAATACAAGATTAACTAGTGTAAAATATTTTTGATTAAAAGAAAATTTACATTTTAAATTAATATTCTTATTTAGTTATTTTATCATATATATATAGATATATTTCATATATTTTTACTTAAATATTCGTTTATATTTATACAGGGTGAGTAGTGTGATATGGATGCAAATATTAAGTACTTTTAAGCACTTGTTAAGTATCTCAACAAAAAACATTGAGCACTTTTGTACATGCATAAATACATAAACTCAAGAATTTTGTATTCATAAGATTTTCTAGTCTTATAATAAATTATATTTTTTATAGAAAAATACCTATTTTTAGAAATTTTAAATCCGTTAAGTCATTGATTCAAAAACTGTTTAAATTTTAATTGATGTTTAGATATTGAATCAAGCCTCTTTTGTAGTGGAAGCTTTATAAACCAGATAACAACCTCTAGACTGAGTGATCACTTTTGTCTTGTGGTCATGTTAACTGGCTATGAACCCAAACATTGCGAGTTTGGTTCTCGCTATCTCCAAAAACTACACTTTTTATTTAAATTGACAACATTATCTTCAGCAATAACTAACACAAAGAAACTCCAAAAAAATTGAATTGAGCTGATTAGGGAATCAATATATGTTACAAACATTAAAAATTCAAATGATGTCAAAAACTAAAAATTCAAATGAAACAAAAAAATAGTCTGCAAGACATCAGAATAAAATAAATAAATAAAAAAACACCTGCACAATCAATTATGTATTAGTTCAGAAAATTTAATTTATTATTACTAGATAAGGTTGACATATTTTTTTTGAGAATTTTAAATTTGTTTAATCTTTTTAAAAAAAACCAGAAAAAATATAAAATAATTTCTATGTCGTAATAATTTTTATGTTTTTGTGCATATAATTACAAAAGAAAAAAAATCGCGCATAAAAAGTGACTGCTTCCCTCCGCTAATTCTTAAAATACTGAATTCAAATTTTAACAATAAAATGACAGAATTCGGTCAGTATTATTCTGCTTTGACAAATTACGTTAACTAATATATACAGCTTTTATTTTAACATTATTTTTATTAAAAAAAATTATTTTATACGACATTTTCTATTCATATAAATAAAAATAATAAGCGCAGAATATCTTCTCCAGAAAATTAAGCCCATTTAAGGACCTTTTTTCCAAAATTAAACAATTTCAAGGTGCTTAAAAATGGTTTTCAGATGTAAGCACTTCTTAAGGACATTCCATGATGCTATGCACCCTGTTATATTTCATATATTTTTACTTAATTATTCCTGTGTATGTATGCTGAAGAAATATTGATCAATCTAATGTATATGAAAAAATGGCAGAATACTATCCGTAATTTAACATCACTATGTATGATAAATAATTATTTAAATATATTATAAATTTAGCACATTTATTAGCAAAAAAAGAAAAAAAAAACCATTGATATTTGAATAAACAGAATAAAAAAATTATCACATCCAATAATATTTTTACATTGCAATTTCAATATTTAGATAACAAGCTAATAAAAAACTATTTAAAAATGTAATTTCAATTTTTTTTATTGAATATTTGTTTATATCACTTACTTTATTATAGAAAAATGATTTTATAATAATAATCAAATTTATAAATTAACTTTGGGAAATAATATAGAAATAGTATCAAAAATTACTTTTCGGTTTGTTTAAAATCTGTAGCAAATTTTATCATAGTTCATTATTATTAAATGTTGTATACTCAGACATATATATACATTTATTTCACAAAGGGGTAGATAAAAACAATACATTTCAAAACCATTTATATTTTAATTAAGAAGGAATGACTTAACTACAACTCACCACTTATGTCTAAAGCACTTTGATGATTACAAACCAAGACACAAGGCTCTTTAGATTTTAATAGTTCTTCATTTTTCACCTCCCATTTTAAGCCAAAGATCCGAGATATAATATGATGAACCATCCAAGATGCATACCTTAAAAATATGTATGTACTGATTATCTGATTGGTTTGATTTATTGACAATAACTATAAGGCAAAAGGAATTATAACCCTTAAAGACAATATTCACTTTAAAAAAATTTAACCATAACAAAAATTTATAATTTTAGTCTGTATTCGATTTCTTCAAACAGAAAGTATTGCATTTTGAATGAAATAGAACAGAATTCGGTAACAGAAATTTTGACACTTTCAATGAAAGTATAACAAGTATAAACCAGTGAACTGTATGCCAGCAAAAAAAGATGTTATACATGTAGTAATTTTACTTCATATTATGTAGTTTTACATAACAAGAGTACAAAATTCTTTACTAATCATATAAAATAAACATAAAAAAAGCAAATTTTGCAAAGGATTAAATATTTTACAAAAACTAACTGATTGAAAAATAAAAGTTTTCATGATAGATAAAGTTTGAAAAAATAGAGTAGCATACTGATTTCTTTATAATAAGCAATTTTTTCAAATGTCTAGCTAAGTATTTAGTTTTATTAAAGACGAAGTATATATAAAAGTTTGGAAAGCTTTTCAAAAATCTTGGTTATTGTAGATTTTAAATATAAGTTTTTCTACATCTATGACCTAAAAACTGTTTTTTTTTTTTTTTTTTTTTTTTTTTTTTATTTTTAAAATATAAAATTTTTTTTTTTTTTTTTTTTTATGTTTAAAAATTTTTGTATTTTTACCTTATTTCCTGGGTGTTTTTTTTTTTTTTTGCACACTCCTTAAAGACCTATAGAGGAAGAACAGTGTGAACATTTTTGACAAGGCCTACCTTACAATGCAAATATATTCCCTCAGAGGATGACCATTTCAACGATGATACTTCAATTTAAGGAGTTGTTTGCCTGGATGTACTTCAAGAAATATGACAACAAAATACATGTTTTGTAGTTCCTGCTGTTCTTCAGTTTCAATATTATAGAATTTCCATGATCTAGTCATGAGAATAAAGTGTAAAAATAAATATTCACGACTAATAAGAGCTTTAATAGTGGAGCCTAGTATGTTAAAAAATTGCTGTACATCCATTTCTCATAATTTATTAAATTTTGTGCCAACTATATAAGTTATGGAATAACTTACTTAACAGAAAATCATAATTAAATCAAAGGACATTAATTATTTAGACATATTTTTGTATGCAATTTGTATTTTATTAAACATAATAAAAAACTTGAAAGAAAAAAATCTAGCAATAACAATGGTGTTAATAATGCATCCTGGATAACAAATGATGATTTATGACTAATATTTTCTAGCACAATATATTAATGGTTTATACTTTATCGTTTTGAATAAACAGTAACCATTTTTAAATATAAATTTTAATAAATTAAACATGATTACCCAGCAATAACTGAATGATACGAATTACTAAAAGATAAAGAAAACTTTAAGATTCATAATAAAAAAAGTAAAACCTCATGATGCATTTTATTTTAATGCCATCAACTAAAAATCATTTACATC
Source organism: Argiope trifasciata (assembly GCA_026543055.1). NCBI lineage: Eukaryota > Metazoa > Arthropoda > Arachnida > Araneae > Araneidae > Argiope > Argiope trifasciata. The sequence goes on from JAPMOQ010045993.1 coordinate 1,545,741, forward strand.
ATATTTTTTGTAGCTTTTGCTCAGTTTAGAAATTTTTAAAATATAATCAAAAAAATAATTATTTAAAAATATAATCAAAAGATTGATTAAAATTTACAAATAAAGATAATTCAATCAATAACTTTAAAATGCATTTAATTTTTAAAATGGTGTTCTAAGAAAAGACTTCAAAATAAGGGAAAAAATTTTTTTGTCCGAATTTATTCACTTGCATCTCTATCAGGATTAGATCATAATTTAAAATTAACTACATGTTATAAACCAAAAGATACAGACAAAATTTTGCCTATTATTAATATCAATACAATACAATACTTCAGAGTTATGCATGTATATAAGTAGATTTTGTAATGAAATATGTATGAAACTTTGAATATCATACAAAGATAAATCGGAGTTATGTCAATAAACTGCGACAGTTGATTTAAATGAAAGGTTAATCCAAGTATTAATGAAAATTAACTTAAAAGTAGTGATAGTCGATTTAAATGAAAGTTAAAAAAAAAATGACTATAATAATATTTAGATACAAGAATAATGCCATTCAATATCTGCGCAAGAGTAAATTAATAAAGTTTCAATACTTTCCCTTATTACTGCATTAGTTAACATATATTTAAATACACTGGATGTAGCAACGCTGTAGTGAAGAATTTGTCAGTTTTCTGGTTTTTTATACAATGCATCATAGTCATAATTTAAAATATATAATTGCTGCTTTCTGATCCTTAAATAATGCTTAATGAAACAACAAACTTTTCTGAACTAAAATCACAAAATTAAAATCTATTAAGTAAACTTTCAGTTAGGTTATTATTAAAATTGTAATTTTTTAAATCCCCTGAATAGAACGGGATTTTTCCATTGACAATTCTTTTTTTTAATTTTTCCTTTAAAGAGAGCTTTACATCACAAAACAGAATAAAATATTAAGGCTTATAAAAAAATTAAAAAAATAAAAGAAAAGGGGAAAACAACAACAACAATCTCTGCAGTACATTGCAGAAAGATGAAATATTTGGAGCTTGGTATTATATATATTAACTGAAAAAATACTTTATTCAAGTTAAGAATTCAGCAAATAATTCTTAACCTGAATTAAAATTAGCTAAGAATTCAAAAAAGCAATTTAAAGCAATTTTTTTTTAAATTTTAATTTAAAGTAATTTTTTTAATTTGTCAAATTTTAAAATGAGCAAATAAAGAAACATCTATCTACATTTGTGATTCAATATTTGTGTATTATTCTAGACCAGCTAACAATTGCCAATATACACACGTTTACAAACCATCAAATAACTAATATTTGCCAATGACTTACAGTTAATATATAAGTACCTGTTTTCCTTCAAAAACTGAAATAAGGATAAAAAAATAATATCAGTAAGAAAAAAAATCTTTTTATTAGATACATTTTTCAAACTCTCAGCTAAATCCCTTTCACACAAAAAATTCATAAATTTCACATCTTTACTTTGTACAAGTAAATAAAAATATTGAAAAATCTTTCTTCTGAATTTAAATGTAGAAATTATATCTTCAGAACATGATAGAAATAGATTATAACAACATAATATTCATTTACATCAATGTAAACACATCTGAATATCATGAGATTACAATAAAAGAATATTATTAAATCAATTTTAAAAATAACTTTTTAAAAACATATCATTCATACAATTTTATATAAACTCAAAGTACTTTTATTAAAAAGGTTATAAGATATAAAACTAATAAAATTAATTAACTTTTCTATCACTTAATTTAAGTAACATTCAAAATTAATGTAAGATTTTCACTTTGTTAAAATCTCTTAGCGAAGTAAAAACAATACATACTGCATAAATTACCTTTTAATAAAGTTTTACTATGGAATATTTTTTTAAAAAAGAATTTTGCATTTTCTTGAATATAATGAAATTATATTACTTTCTTTACAAATTTATTAAGAACATTTTTTTTTTTCTAATTCAACAACTGTTTCAAATTATATTTCTATTGTAGAAAAACATCCATTTTTCATAACTAATACATTTAAAGTTTTTTTTTTTAAATTAAAAATTACAAATTTTTCTATGTTAATGTCTAATAAGTTTTATGAGGGGGGACTAATTATTTTGTTAATAAAAGTTTTAATAAAATTATGGCAAGGAGCTAAGAAAAAAAAAATTACTATCGTGTATATGTAAATAAAATAATAAAACAATGAAATTTTTCAATCGAAAACAAATAATTTCTCAAAGTTTAATAAATACTTCATTTTAAATTATGTTTGTATCAATTAAAAAAACTTACAATAAATTTCCAGGATCTCCTGGCTGGCATGCTGAGAATGGTATAGCAACAAGAGTAACACTAAATATAGCAATATAATAAAATACTAATTTTACGTAAAATTTTATTGACCGACTGACAGAACATAAGAACATGAGTGTGATAACTATGAATGCAAAATAACAAAATAAATTAACAACAGCCATGATTATAAATGCACAGCTAATTCAAGCACGATTATTATAGTTAGATTTTCTTAACAAAATTACAAAAAGCCCCCAATGAAAGACCCCCTTTAATTGCGGAGGTTTAAATTTTAATCGTTCATCCTATAACCGCAGAGTGCAAGGTTTACAATGCATTGAAAATCTTGTTTTAATATGTGTTGTATTAAATTCTATTGGACATGAACACACACTCCTGGATAGAAGAATACGAATTCAATAACCAATCAGAAACTTTCTCAAAATAAATATTTTTCTTAAATCCACCTTTTTTATTTGGAGAATGGTAGGGAAACAAAATGGAATGATTAACCATAGATCAGCGTTTAATTATAAGTGAATTTATGTTAAAAGAATTTGAAGGGTATTTATTATGATTTTTATAATTAACTACAATAATAACAAACAAAATTGGCATCGATTGGGGTATATGAATTGAAATGAAGAGAAAATTTTGCTAAATGTTTACATTTTCCAATGAAATTCCGAACATTTTCTGCTGTAGAAATTTTTAGTGACCTAAAAATATAAATTAAAATTCAATCATGATTCCAAATTTATACCTCATTTTACAAGCGTTAAATTTATTTTTTGTGAAACATGTGCTCAGTGATGTTATCTTCAGTTGTGGTGGATTTGTTAAATCTAGTTTCAGTATTAACTATTCACGAATAGATATGAAATTGTAATTATTATTTTTTGAAATCCTAAATAAACTTTGCAATAAGAAATATTTGCATAGTTAATAATGATATTAAAAGTGTCAAATTTCTTCTAATCAATCAATAAAACTTACTCGTCTTGCAAGTCTTTTCTGAAAATGGAATTATTAACTGTTAAGCATTTTAAAATGCATTATTCTATTTTTTTTTTTCAATTATGTTTTAAATATTATCACAATTATCTTGAAAAATGGAGTTATTTGTAGGAATTAAAATAGACCTTGTCAGGGAAAATTTTGGAATAGAAAGTATAGATAAATAATTTGTGAATGAAGTTTTTTTTTTCTAAAAAAATATTTTTAGTATTTATAGCATCTCATCTAAAATTATGCTTTTTATCTAAAACTTAAGAACAGAGGATTTTCTTTAATTGACTATTTGATTTACAAATTGAAAAAAGAAAAATCTTGAAGATTCAGTATTATTTCACTATATTAAAAAAAAAAAAAATACAAGCATTTACTTTGCCCATTAAAGCGGAATTTGCTTATACATTTTCTATATATTTAAATTTTAGAATTATTAAAATTATCAGCTTTTTAATAGTTTATATTCTGATGAATAGCTAGCTAAGATTGCTTATTCTTAATGTCATCTGTTTAAAATAAAAGTTGATTAATTATATTTCAGAAATAAGATCATTAAATTAATTATTCTTGTATTTCTACATTATGTATTGACATTTTTATTTGGTCTTTTATTCTAAAGTTAATTAATGTTATCTTTGCAAAAATATAAATATATAAATCTACTAATAAGTATAGCATTTTATACTTAATAAATTCTGCCAAAACATTTATTCATGAAAATTTTTTCAACTTATTACAGAACTTTTTTTTAATATTAGTTTCAGTAATTAAGTGATGAATTGTTTTATATTTTATGCTTGATGCTCTATATTTTAAAAATATTTATGCATATGGCAATGAAACATAAGTGTGTAGGTATATAAAATATAATTCTCTTTATCAAAATTTCTAGTAATGTTCATTCCCTGATTCATGACTTATCAGCTTTTTAAGAACTCAAGCTTTTAAAAGCAGAAAAAAGCTACATATTTATTGTACACATCCTTATATGAGAACTCTCTATAAATGATGAAAAAAAGTTTTTACCTTTTCTTTTGTACTAAAATAAGTTACTTTCAGACTTCGTCTCAAAATATAACTTTTAAACTATGTTTTTCATACAATTAACTATATTTTATAACTGATAATATTTTAATTTATTATCCATCTTTTATAAAATATCTTGCCAAATGCCTCTATTAGTACTAATTTAATTAATAATCATTAATTTGAATGTAATATTTTTATATTTTCAAGATTCAATTTTATAAGAGTTGATTCTAAGATTTAGCAAGTTTTTATCTAGAGTTCTGGTAGCAAAAGTGTTTCTCATTGATATAGTCATAGATTATTTTTTAGCAAATATATTAAATTAAAAGGACAATATGACTGTTTCTAATTAATTCGTATTTTCTGTTGGTCATAGAAGAAATTTTCCTCTTTATAATGAAAATAATTTTTGGTGAAGATTTATAGTTATTACTATGTTAAAATGTTTGTATAATTAAAATTGTTAGAGGATTTTGCAGTTTAAAAAAAATCTAGTAGAATAGAATAAGACATTATTAATAGAGCATTTAAAAATATATTAAAGTTTTAAAATTTAATGCTTAAATTTTTATGACTAATCATTAGATGATATTTCTACAGGTATACAAAACATGGAAGTTTAAAATATCATACTGACTGTGCACCTCATAATGGTTATTATTTAATTCCTTTGTACGATAAAGGAGATTATGTTTTAAAGATTGAGCCACCATCTGGGTGGAGCTTTGAACCAAGCAGCGTCAACTTGCATGTGGATGGCACATCAGATCCTTGTAGTTTGAATAAAGATATCAATTTTAATTTCAAGGGATTCACTGTATACGGACAGGTTGTTACATTTTTTTCTCATCCTATATTTAATACGATATACTTAATCAATTGTTAACATTTTGTTATTTTCATTTAAACTTAAGTATTCAGTATTTTTTTCCCACTTGCGAAAAAAATGTATCTTAATTATTTTAGAGTTTATATATATATGTTTAGTAACTAGCTATTATTATATTTTTAATTTTGGCAAATTTCTAATATTTTAAAAATTGCATGTAAACTTTTATTGACAATAAATAAAGTTTAAAAGAAAAAAAATATTTAAGATGACATGTTTAAGGATTAAATTAATCTTATTTTCCAATTTATTGTTTAGTTTAAAATCATTGTGATATTTGCATTTACTATGCTTTGTTTTTATTTATTTGTGTTTTGATGGAACGTAATATGAAATGTGCATTTCTCAAAATTACTGAAATATATGAAAAGATTTTTAAAATAGTTTGTGAATTGAAGGAATAAAAACTTCTATTTTTTTGTTTAGTATTCTGGAGCACTTTTTTCCAAATGTAAAAGTTTATTATTTTTTTCTTCTTACCTATTACTTGTCTGGAATAGATTTTTATAAAGCTTATTTTTATTTTGTAGGTTCTAAGTCATGATGGAATCTCTGGCCCAACAGGAATCAGATTGTTATTAAAAGATTCCAAAGACCAAATAATAAATGAAACTGTTAGTGCTCAGTATGGACATTATACTTTTTCTAATTTGTTACCAGGAAAGTATAGCATTCACGCTAGCCATGATACCTGGATTTTTGAGAAATCGTCTGAAGAAATTACTATCATTGATGATAATTTGAAAACAAGCAATAAAATTATTATAGCTGGATATGATGTTAGTGGCTTTGTGTTTAGCGATGGACAACCTATTCAAGGAGTTAACTTTTTATTATTTTCCAAGAAAGCACTGAAATCATCTCCCTTGGGTTGTAATCCAGATAAAGTAAAAGGTTTCAGCCAGACATTGAATATACCCTATGTATGCCATGTTATTTCTGCTCAAGATGGGAAGTTTGTTTTTCCATCTTTATCAACTGGTGATTACAAGTTGGTCCCTTTTTATAAAGGTGAACATATCGAGTTTGATGTCTCGCCTCCAAAATTGGATTTTACCGTCAATGAAGGCAGTGTATATATCTCAGAAAACTTCCAGGTACTATAAATAAAAATTACAGCTTCTAAAATCATAAAATAAACATTATGTTTTTATTAATAGCAAACTGTAAATTGAAAGATTTATTAATTATTGCATAATCTGAACATAAAAATTTTAAATCTCCTTGATAATCTTTCTCTTTTGAAGTTTAGTAAATAATTTTGCAATAAAGTAAGTAATGCAGTTTAAGATAATATTTAAAAAAAGTTTTTTCTCTCTCTCTTTTTGTGTGTAAAAAATTTATATTGATATGAAACATCTTCATTAATAAATATTCTTGTTCTTCATAAAAGAAAGGAAAACTATTACATGTTTTTTTTCCCCTTCAGAAATGTCATATAAAAATTTAAATCATTGGATTATAGCTTTATTAATTTACATGTTGTTGATATTTGTTTTTATTTATCTTTCAGTTAATTTCTTTTTTTTTCTCTCTCTTCTTTTAAAAATGATTGTTAGCTGATTTTTAGATCATATATTTATTCATTATTTATCTTATCTGTTACTTATTACTATCTCATTTTTCTCTCTGTTTCACTGTTTTCTTTTCAAAATAGTCTTCAGAAAAATTAATGATTTCAATATCATGATTGTCTGGATTTAGTGACTGAATTCTTATATGCACATTTATTCTGTTTTATAAATTTTCCCTTTAATAATAAGATTATCTAAATATGTAATTCAGGATAAATTAAATATTAAACAAATATATTGCTTTTCTTAATTTGTTGATTTTTATTTTTCAAAATGCAATGAAAGAATGTTATTTATTATGAAAACTCAGCTATTGCAATAAAAATCTTATAGAGCGGAAATGATGTCTGTAGATGTTTATTAATAGTTGAAAATTTTCTAGTAGCCGTATAAATGTAAAGAAATATTAGGTTGTTCGGAAAGTAAATTAGTTTTTTTTTTGTGCATGTGAAAATGAGAGACAATTTTCATATAATGAACACAGATTTTATTGAATTATATGTTGACCATCTACAATTATATGTTGGCCATGCACAATACCTTTTGCCATCTTTTTGGCAATCGCATGATTCTATGCTCATAAAAGTTTTGGTTTTTTCTGACAAAAAACTGGTTAAGATGGTTTTTGACCTCCTCATTTGAAGTGAAGGTTTTACCATCTGAAAAATGTTGCAGTGGCCAAAACAAATAATAATCTGAAGGTGCCAGATTTGGAGAATATGATGAGTGTAGCATTGTATCTCATTCAAGCTGTAAAAGCTTTTGACAAGTGACCAAATTTGTATGAGATCTCTCATTATCTTGGCGGAGCACCATGCCTTTTCTGTTGATTAATTCTGGCATTTTCTATTGAAGTGCTTCATTCAGTTTGTCAGCTGGATGACAGTTGATTTCTGAATTAATTGTTGTGTTATCTGATAAAAGTTTTTTAAAAGAATCATATTCCCATAAAATCCCAGCAGAAGCATCACCTTTTGGATAAATATTGGATTTGAAAATACTTTGAGCTGGTGCATCTTTTTTGCTCCATGATCTCTTGTATTTGAACTTGTTATATAAAGCCCATTTTTTTGTCCCCAGTAATATTGTGCTTAAAAAATGTATCATTTTCATGATAATTGAGAAGCAAATCACAGGCGTTAACACATTCACACACATTTTTCTGTGTGAGAACATGAAGAAACCATATACCAAGCTTCGAGGTTAAACCCAGTCCTTTCAAGTGGTCAGAAACAGTTGAATTTGATAAGTTTCTTTCACTAATCTAATGTGTTGTTATTTGCTGGTTTACATCAACTAATACCTTTATCATGTCTTTATCAGCTTCAACAGTTTCCAGAACATGGTGCATCTACAACATCAAAATTGCTGGATCGAAATTTTGCAAACCAGTTAAGGCACTGGTATACTGTCAACTTATCTTCTCCATACATATCGGTGAACTTCTTTCTGACTTGAGCAGCATTTTTATTTTTTCTATAGTAGAAAAGTAAACTATGACTCAAATGCTGTTTATTGCTCTCTATATCTAAAAGGCCACCAACCAAAAATTATTGCATAGACTCAATTGAACTTTTTCACACACAAGCCTTGTTATATTAGCCCTCTAAACATATAATAATATGGCATCTTAAATGTGAAATTGGGTGCAAAAAATACCCAATAGGTTTGAATTGATGTATTTTTAACTTGCTTTAGAATGAAATTAATAAAACAGTACCTTAAACTTAATTGCCTACAATCATAAGGCATGGAAATAAGAAGCATGAGATAAATTGTAATTTGAAGAAAACAAACTAATATAATTAGAAATGTGGGAAAAAACAATGCCACCCAACTTTGTTGTTTATCCAATTAAAATTTTACTTAAAAATAAAAACTACTTTTTGAATCCTATTTTTTTTTAATTGAAGGATGTATTAATATATATTAAATATCCTGGTCATGGGCAAGCATAGTATATTAATATGATAAAATATAAATTAAAGAATCATTTTATAACTGAAGAAAAAAAAAACTAATTATTATATATTTGTATTTTTTTTTCTAAAAAAATAGATGAATTTTTTTTTTAAATATAAAAATTTAAAAATATTATGTCATTGGTAGAATTTAGTCATTACATCTTATATTCTTTTTTCTTTGTTAGTTTTTCAAAGGTATTAAATTTTGTTTGAAGCCTACCTCTGCCAGCTATTTTTGAATACTTTTTCATAAAATTATTCATTGTAAAAATACACTCATTATTTTTTCACAGAATTATTCAGTTGCTTTGAATATTTTTAAACCTACAGATTCATTTTAGGTGCAAGGCTTCAGTGTTAGTGGCTGGATTGGAACTGGACCCAAAGGCAAAAGTTTATCAGATGTTTCAGTTCTTATAAATAATGAAGTTCATGGCACTACTGATGCAAATGGTATTTATCACCTGGAAAATATGAGAGCTGGTACTTATCATTTGGATATAAGGAAATCACTTTATGTTTTTGAATCTGTTGATATGAAAATTAATCCTAATACCCCAAGATTGCCAAATATTTATGCCAGCAAATTTGCTGCTTGTGGACATATTTTAATTGATGAATATCCATCAGGCTTAGAGAGAAATGAAAGAAATATTGTATTAAAATCATTAAAAGACAACCAGAAATTGAAGGTGGCTGTTGAATCAGACGGAACATTTTGCACTTATATTTCTCCAGGGAAATATGAATTGGATCCTGTAATTTCAGAAATAGAAGCCAGTTATGGACTGAAATTTGTACCAGAAAAATACACAGTTGAAATCATTGATGATCCAATATTAAATATTGTGTTTAAGCAGTTCAGAGCAGAAGTAAAAGGCAAAATTAAATGCATTGAAAATTGTAATGATGTAACACTTGATTTAGCACCACTTTCCCATGATAGACTTCATATGACAGCTACTGTTAATGGTGATGGATCTTTTGAATTTGAAAAATGCCTTCCAGGAAATTACATCCTTTCGGTGATTAAAGATGAATGGTGTTTTCAGTCTAAAACTATCAAATTCACCATAACTGATAAAGATATTACTAATCTTGAATTGCACCAAACTGGTTTTCAAATCAGTGTTGTATTGACTCATGCCTCAACTTTTAAGGTTAAGTATCCTTCTGGAGAATTCCATGATGTTGATCTTCATGCATCCAAAAATGTGCTTTGTTTGCCTGAAAAAGGGGTTTATGATTTTGTTCCAGTTGGATGCCATCTTTATAAAAAAGATACATTTAAGTTTGATACCAGCCATCCTGCAGAAATTACTTTATCACCCACAAAACACTTAGTTACTGGAAATATTTTAACAGAAATGAATGTCACTGACATTAAAGTTTCTGTCAAAAAACAACCAAATGCCAATGAAGAAATAATTTCATTACAAGAACCCTTAGACAAAAAGGGTAAATTCTTTAGATACACATTTTCAGTATTTGCCCAGCCCAATTCTGACCTGGATCTCAAAGTATCCTCAAAGCAGCTGCTCTTCCGTCCAAGTACTTCATCAATAAAAGTCGGTGATGATTGTATGGAAAATGCCTTTGAAATCATTGGAAAGAAAGGATTATTTTTGAATGGAAGTGTAACACCAGGTATTGAAGGAGTTAGCATAAAAGTATTTTTGAAGAAGACAAATGAGCTTTACGCTGAAACCACAACTGACAAAAAAGGTTCATTTCTGGTTGGGCCATTAGAAGATGAAAGTGATTATTCTGTTACTGCAGAAACTGAAGGATATGTTTTTACTCCTTTGGATACCTTGGGAAATTTTGCTGCCTTCAAGCTTGCTGAAATAGTTGTAGATGTGAACAGTGAGGATGGAATTCCTCTCTCTGGGGTTTTGCTGTCATTAACTGGAGGATCTGATTATCGTAAGAATAGCATCACTCAAAAGAATGGAAGGTTATCCTTTTCTGGATTAGGACCAGGTCAATATTTTTTGAGATCTATGCTGAAAGAATATAGTTTTGATCCTCCAACTAAAATGATTGATATTGCAGAAGGAACTCAAGTTAACATTCAAATTAGGTAAGAAATACTACACTTTGATATTAATATTGTAATTATACAATATTTGTATCATTGTAAATTTATGGTAGGATAGTGTGAATAATCTATAAAAATTGCAAATGAATTATAAGAAATCTCCAAGAGAGGGATTTTTAACAAATTAAAATTCATTAGTAGTGATATTCATTAATACAATGACCTTTTATGCATTTAAAATTCTGTATTTATTAAAAAAAATTTTAATGGATAAATTAAATTAAATTTTGATTTCTTTTAACTGATAAAGAATTGTATATAAAATATACATGAATTATAATAAAATATATAAAAATTGTGTATAAATATTTGTATTATTATGTTTAATAAAATTTTAAATTGTATCTTGTCCTCTATTTTATTATAACAATATCAAAATTTTTCCTTAAATCAGGTGTGAGTCTTAAGTCTTTTGGTAGGTTGTGAAATATTTGATGCATTTGTATCTCTTCAAAATTAAGGTGTAGATTTAAAATTTTCAAATTAAAAATCAATTTTTTTAAATAAAATTATCTGCAATTAGATTGTCTCCCCCCCCCTTTCCCTTTATAAAAATTGCTTTGTGGGAAATAAAACTTTTCAGAAAAAATATGTGCTCTTCATCTTAAAAAAAAAAATGATATCCAAATGTGAAATGAACTGTTCTTCATTTGGTCTATAAAAAGTAAATTGCAACATTTAAAAGTTTGGGATCCTCTATCTTTAATGATTTCAAAAATAGCACCAGAAAAAATTAGTTTTATTTCAACAAAAAGTAAATAACAGTATTCACCTATTACTTTTTACTCTATTTACTCATTTTATTAACTCTTTTACTCTATTTACTGAATGCTTTATTTTTTCATTAGCTAAGGTATGATATTTTTGTAGTTTGATTCAAAAGCCAAATCTTTAAAAATAAATTCATTAGAAAATATTAAATACATCTGATTTTCAAAGTGCTTGTACATTTTCTTAGAAATATTTATCTTTTTTACAAATTCTAATTGATATTTAGATACAAAGAATGTGCTCTGACACTTCTATGTAATTTTATCTAACGTACTGGCTGATCCTCAAAATTACTTTATATGCTACTGAAATTCATTTCCTCAGTTGTTCTTTTTCTTAATAATAAATCCTTTGAATAATCCCTATGATTGATTTCAAAATTTGATTTGTTCCAAATTAAGCAAGAAATTTAAAATTCCGTAAAAGAAAAAAGGATAGTAGAGCTAAAGGGCTTTAAAAAGTTATTCAATTTCAAGTATGATTCTTAAAAAAGTTATTTGATAATTTATCATCTATTGTTAACTGTCGCTAACAATGTTTGTTTTCTCTCTCTCTTTTTTTTCTCTGGTAGAGGCAAGCGTGTAGCCTACAGTTTATATGGTACAGTTACTTCCTTAACTGGAGAAGCAGAAATAGGAATTGCTGTTGAGGCAGTTGGTGTACCAAGTGGAACTTGCAGTCAATATCAAGAAGAAGCTATAAGTGAACAAGGAGGAAAATTTAGAATTCGTGGATTGCAGCCACATTGTGAATACATCTTACGTTTGAAGCCTGGAGCTGATATTAATCAGCACATTGCAAGATCAACACCCAAGGAATATTTATTTAAGGTATTGCTTTGTCATAGTTTATTTACTTCATAGTTTATTTCATTATTTTTATAATTATCAAAATATATGAAAATACAAAACACTATAGAGCAATGCAAATTATTATGCTAATATTGTACTAAATTATGCATTAAAATTTCTGTTATTAGATTTTTCCTGCTCATTTATAGTTTTTCCAAGTAATATATGAAAATTAAAGATAGCATATATTGTAATCACATCAGCATCATATATCAGTACATATATTATATATCTTTACAGATATAATTTACCTACAGTCTGCCATTGGAATATGAATTAATGTATTCCAGAAGATGATTTTTTATTTTATTTATAATGCATAAGAATGATAGAATTCATTTCAGTTTTTAGAATCAGTAGTTTCTATATAGTAATTCTCAATATTTGTAACTTAAAAATTGTGTTGCATCTCTCTTCTTCATATCTACCTGGGCCCCAAAACATATTTTTCATACTATGTCTATTTTTGAACATGATAATTCAAAAACATATGAACTAGATTAGTGAAATTTAGTATGTAGTGTATACTGTTGTATATTTATTATAAATTTTGAATGAAATCTAACTTTGAGTAATCTAAAGTATAGAATCATTGCATAAATCTAAAAGTTGATCATCATTTAGTTTATACTTTTGTATGTTTGTAAAAGCTGTAACTGAAATAACTAGTATAAGACTTTATGACTACAATTATAATTCTTTGTGAAATTTTTGTTTCGTTTAGCTAAAAAAGAAGACATTCAAATATTTTCCAATTTCCATGAGCTTATGTATTAACTGTATGCTAACAAATACTTTGCTCCCCCCCCCTAAAAATCGAAAAAAGTTGCCAAAGAGGGCATAGTAGATTCACACCCAACTTTAATCTCATAACTTGCTTCTCATTGCTATGCAATATTATACAAATATTGTAACTCTCATGTGTGGGATTCTGAAAATAAAAAGCCAAGAACTTATGGCTTCCATGACTCTGACCAGGGACTATTATTTTATGTGGAGGGGATATATAACATTGTTATTAGAAAGTATGTGAGAATGCGTTTGGGAGATGACTACATTAGTTTTAATCTCCTCGCTGATCATCCCACAATTTCCATAGACAACTCAAATGTAGCAAAATCTGTTCATTCTACAATTTCTACAGTCTTGTGTTTTTCTTCCTTTATTGAAGAGTGCATTCCGTTTCTCCCATTTAACCATTGAAATTAATTATATACAGTATTAGATGTTTAGTCTTTGTTTTGGCCAACAGTTGTCCACCAAATTGTGGCATTTGAAGCAGCTGTAATACCACCTGCCTAATACCACGATCAAAACTTCATTTTTTACCACTTTTTCTTACAGAAATGGTTGCTTGAAAACGTTCAGCGATTGACAGAGAGTATATTCCTGATGATTTATCAGATTCTGAAAGCGATTTTAGTTTTGATTGCGATAGTGATATGAATTTTTCAGGCTGCTCCTTAAATAGCAGTGACTCTGATCATGATTTAATAAACTTGCAAGGCATTAATTAGTGGTGCAAAATTGATATGAAGAATATAACTCCTCCTCCTTGCATTTTATATTTTTACTTTTTTATATTATGAAATATATAGAAATTAAATGTAATTCAACTTTTTTTTTGTGATATCTACAATTGGTTTTTCTGGCAGCTTGGTTTCTCATAATAAAATTCTATACAAAAAATATTTTCTAGAAAGGGGGAAAAAAGGCATGTTTCAGCTCTGCAATATATAAAGTTTTAAAATATGCAATAAATAAATAAATAATAATAAACAAAAAATAAATAAAATAAACAAAACCCTCACAATTTTCAAATTGATTTTAGACTGCAAATCGGGCAGTCTGAGGGTTAAGGTATTATAATTTGTTTGAATATTTTATTTTATCCATCATCTGGTACTAAAGTGAAATTTCATTTTATTCAGAAATTGCTATTGAAAATTATTTTGCTGTATAGCTTTGATTTCAAAGTATTAGTTTACAGTACATCAATATTGATTCAATTTACAACTTTTGAATTTTTTTTTTTTAACTGGATGATTGAACAATTTATCCCCCTAGACAACTAGTCATTATATAAGCAGAAATATAAACTTAATTAAAGTGCTTCATAGTAATAATAATCTATTTCTTTATCAGAAGATGTATTAGCTTTTAGAAAATATGAAACACAGACTGAAACTAATAAAACATCATTTCTGTTGACAAGAAAGAAAACCTGGATCTTATTTGAATCAGCTGACTGCTTCCCCCCCCTGATGACAGCTTTTGTATTATAACTGATAAGTTTTTTAAAATTTTAATTGTGAATATGAGATTAAAGTTTAATTTAGGATTTGATAGTTTATTAACAAATTTATGTAAAATCAGAGCATTAATATATTTTCTCCATTGCTTTGCAGGTAACAGAAGGTGATATCACTGGTGTACGTTTGATTGTTTTTCGTTATTATGGGCAACTAGATGTCAGTGGAAATGTAGTTACTAATCAAGAATACTTACCAACTTTAAAGGTCAGTAGAAATTTTTAAAAAATGTTTTGAAGTATTTTATAATCTTGAAATTTCTTTTCTGAAATAGAATAACTTAACTTTAGCAATTTTTTATTAAATATTATAAAAAGAAGTGTAGTTCTATTTTTCCAAAATATGGAACTTCATGAATGATTTTTCTTTTGTGTTACAAAATTTTTTACAAGAGTTTTTCAATCGTTATTAATACTAATGATTGCATTTCAGGAAATGTAATGGTTAAATTTATATTTTCAAAAATGTTAACTGGAAAATAAACAAAAATTTTGCGGCAATAAATTTGGAAACAAATTAAAAATCCCATAAAAGCTGGGAAATTAACACATTTTGAAAAATATTTATATTCAGGAAGTCGTAATTGTAATGAATATTTTAGCATAATAATATTTTTCAATAATTTTTGAGTAGAGATATATGTATGCCTTAATGTAGATGTATATTTTCTATATCACAAAAAGTGACTTTAGAATATCACTAGCTTTCTGAAGTAATGTACTGATTCAGGAGAATTGTTTCTAAAACTTTTTTTCTTTAATTTATAAAGAAATAAATGAAATATTGAAAGTGATTTAAAAATATCTTTCAATAATTAGCCTTCCATAAAATTAATATACCACATTTAACAATTAGCCTTTTCAAAAACAGTTATCAGTTTTAATTTATTAAAATTAAAACATTTACTGATTATTTCAAACCTTACACTTAAAATATAACATTTGTGTCACTTGAAATAGATTGTTAATCTAAATTTTTTAATACTTTTTAAAAAAAAATAGTTTTTGTTTTGTTTGAAATTCTGCAATTTAAAATTGCAGTAAAATTGATAATAAATTAAAAATTCTTTATAAAATATGAAATAGTGATTAGCTCTATTGTTAGGTTACAAAATTAACATCTTTTGCTAAAACATTAAATATGGTTAAAATTGGAGTGATTATATGCCAGATACATGTATCATTTATCATGGATGGGTTTTTTCCAAATCTTAAAAATTAATTGTATATAAAATATAAATCATTATTCTGATTTTTGCTGCATCAACATAAACCAGTATTTTATTATTATGATTAATTAATTAATTTTTAGGAATATTTTATCTGCATCAAATTTTATTTTAATCAGCTATAATAACTGAAAATTTTATTTTCAGGTTCGACTGTATAGAGAAGATACTCCAGATCAGATTATTCATTCCATAAGCTTGGGACAAAGCAGTTTTTTCTACTTACCATCATTGCCAGTTGACAACAAAATTTATATTCTCCGATTAGAATCATCACTGTCTAGTAATGCATACTATCTAGAGCAACCTTCATTAACATTTTGTGCTAATACTTCATTTTATCATTTCACATTCCACTTCAGTCCAAAAGTAAAGTCTGTAGAACAAGAAGTAACTCAAGGTTCAGTTCTAGCTTTACCAGTGGCTATCATCACCCTTATTTTAGTATATAATTACACTAAGTTTTTACCTCTAATTGCAAATGTAACTGCTGTCATTTCATCAGTGTTGAATCCTACTAGGGCCCAAACTACTACAGATAATACATTATCAGAAACTGCCAATATTCGTAAAAAAACTAGACCAAAGAAAATACAATAGATATATTATACTTAATTTATTGACTTTTGTACTATCAAAATAAATTTTGATTATCAAAATAAATTTTGATTATCATTTTGATTTCATATTTGCTTTTTATATTCTGTTATGTCCTTTATTACTAATAATCAAAATGCACTTTTTTAAAGGAATACTCTTAAAATTATTAATTTACAGTGGGCCTCTTTTTAAAATATTTTTGTAAGTTTTAATGTTTCCTCTCTTGTATAAAAAATTGCATTTAATATAATATGAGGCTCTTAAGATACAATACTCAACTTTTTACCTTAACATAATTGTTTAAAAAACTTAAAGTGCAGTAGCAATTTATGGTGGGATTAAATTGCTTGGTTAATGAAAGACCTTAATTTGCAGAAAGAGTTTGGTTTTCCAATATGAAGTCTTACAGGCATTTTCAAATGGATGTGGGATCCTGTAACGTAAAACGTGTAGTTCGGTAAATTTTCTTTTTTAGGATGTACTTTTCACTATAAGCTTTTGTATATAAATGCCACTATTTAATAATAATTGTTATTAAAAACTCCTTTATCACTAAAACTTTTTGTCCAATGATTAAAAATGCAGAACTGAATACCCAAATGTTTAAAATCCCCCTACTCCCTCCCTGCAAAAACACAGACTGGAGATTAAAATATTTACAAATATATTATTACCAATAAAATTGTTGCATAATTTTTATATTAACAAAAATGTAATTTTCATATCCAAGATTCCTTTGTCAGGATTTTACTTAATTTCATTTAGATAATGGTTTAGAGCAAAATGCATATTTTCTTAATATAGGTATTTTAATGAGGAAATAAGGAAGTACTTTCCACTCTTTTCAAGTAATTTGAGAAAGCAACTGTACTGTACCTCTAACACTGAGTGCATTATTTTTTTAGCTATTAATGATTCGTAAATTTTCTTCACAAAAAATAATTAAATTAAAAACAATTTTTTTGGAAAATTCAGAGCATATAAAAAATTTCTAATAAATTAGCTTTTAATTAAAATTACTAAATTATACCGGTTTTTTAAATTAAATTTACATAAAATAATGAGGAAAAAAAATAGAAAAAGTAAAATTTAAGTGACATACAACATTTTTAAAATTATATATATACTTGATGCTAAAGAGATTTTAGATATTTGGCATATTTACAATACACACTCGTAAAAATTTTCAACACTTCAAACGAATAATGTGCAAATATACCTCATAAGAGTCCACTGTCCCTTTAAATTTAATAAAAAATCAAATATATACATTTTATATCTTTTTTTAACCTCTAATTTAATAACTTTTTTGTGTAAATAGTATTTTGATATCAATAATCAATTTTTTTTACTTGTGCGTTATTGTAGAGCATCACAATGACAAATGATTTTTTATTAAAAACTATCAGTTTCCCCTAATCTTTGACATACCCTCCAATAAGTCTTATTTATATTTCCATGCATAAAATTCTAGACCTTAGTGTAAGGTCACAAATTTTATGCATGGCATTACCAAACAGTAGTGATGAAATATAAATCTGTGATTTGAATCTAATACTTTCACTGAAATCAAGCTATTATGTATTATGGTCACCTTTTTCCAATTAATTGAAACCAAAATTTAGCAAAAAAAAAAAAAAAAAAACTATAGCTGCAGTCACAGGATAACATGCATGATTTTATTAAGTCATCGTGTTTGTTGATCTGTACTTTTATATACATGCAAAGTATAAATTATATTTATTTTATTAAGGTATACTGAAGAGAGAATAATAAAAAATTGTTTTACCATTATAGAGAAAAATACAAGTAAATGTATTTCCTCTGATTTTTAGAGAAAGCGAGAACTTGAACATCTTATTTTTTAAAGCTATTTTTAATATATAGGGCTGCATAGATATGATGTAGATTACTTGGAGAATTAAATTTTTTTTTTCATTATAGATGTAACAATTCTCAAACATTACTTTAAAAAAATGAATTTTTCTATGAATGAAAAAACGTCTTCTTTTTGAAGCTTGGAAAAATCATAAAAAGTATTTGGTTAAACTACATATTTTTAATTAAAGATTAGTTAGTTTTAATTGTTTGCAAGTTTGCCTACATTTTTTGTGAAACATTTTTATGTAGAGATTTGAATTTGATACTAAACCTTTTACTAAAGATATTATTTCAAAAAGAATATAAAAATATAATTTAACTAGTTATCTTCAATTACCAATTGTTCATCCATAATATTAATAACTTTAAATTTTGTATTGTCTACCAGTTTTATGACTTATATCTTATCACAACAAGTAAGTGATTTTAAATTATACTTACACAGTAAATTAAGAGAATTCAGATTGATTATGTTTACAAAGTGGCAAAATTGATCCATTTGATGAGACTGGAGAATTTGTCTGTGATATCTCTAAAAAAACATAGGGCAGTAATAGTTGCACTATATGATGACATGCATAGAATCATGAACTTTCATGTGAAAAATAACTTAGTAAGATGAGATAAATAATTGGAGCTTGGTTTTTATGATTGGTGAATTATTTTTTAAAGTAATAATTGTAGAATAATAGAACTGTACAAATCTCATCAATATATCTATCACATATAATTGATTATATCTATTGTGGATAGTATGTGCCATAAAATATTTTGAGAAGTTTCTGAGAGAAGAGAAACAATTTCATAGCATAAGTAATAAATTAAATGCAGAAAATATCAAAACACCAAATTTATTTGCCATAATGACATTTGTACATAAAATTGAAAATACATTTTTATTTCGCATTCAAGATTTGAATAGGCAACAATCATTACAAAATTTTATTATAAGCATATTTATGAAGTAAATTTTCAGATGAACAATTCAATAAAAAAATACCCATTGTTGAGTCTTAATGAACATATGAGCTTAATATATGTCAAAACTATTTGTTAAATTAAAAACACAATGGAGTCATTGAGGCAGTTTAACAGATGAAACTAACTCCCACCTACATATTTTGTTTGTTTGTTTTTTATATATTTTTTTATCAGTGAAATCTAAGAGACTTAAATATCACAAATTCATTTATATAAAATATAATACTGCTTTAATATACAGTTAATGAAGTTATTAGAGGAATAAATAATTCAAGAAAATCTAGTTTCAGTCTTAGTAAGGATTCAAACATTTTTGCAGTGAGCAAGGGAAAAATCATGGGTTGCTACATTAGTTGTAGAAGTGCTGTGAAAGAAGGCTTACTCTCAATATTACCTGCAAATGCAAATAATTGAAATTAAATTACAATGGAAAAGATGAAAAATAATTTAATGAAGTAAACATAATTATGCCACAATATTAAAAATCAAATAAATTCAAATTGGCTGTTAAAGACACCTCAAAATCAAAATATCTGTTTCAACATATATTTTATTATTGCTATGATTACAATTTAATTCAATACTAATTATCTGCTTCCAAGTATACTAGCATTGTGATGTCTCTTCTTTTCACGAATTACAAGAATGTCTTTGTACTCTAACCTAACAGCTGAATTTCCAATACGAATTCAATACTTATGTATTTTTATCAATCAGATTTATATTATGTATCACTAGAGGATAACAATTTTGAAATGAACTGGTTTGTTAATCTAATATGAGGAATATCTATCAATTTACCAAACACCAGGGCTACATATACATCAAGTTTATGATTATCTCTACATATTGCCATTGTCAGATCACCGTGTCTTTGAATCTAATCTTTCAATGAATATAATGACAAGGAAATTTACCATTTCTTTTTTATACTTTTCAAATAATCTGGAATAGTATCAGCAGATTATATTTTAAGTTCATAACAAGAATTAAAAGTAGCTCATCATCTTTCAGTTTCTAAAGTTCAAAAAGTTACAATGTAGGGCTTAAAATCTCAGATTATCCTGAGTTATTTTATATTCTTATAATATATCGCAATTAATTATTATACATAAAAACTTAAGCATACAATTGGTTTTATCCCTTTTCACCAAGACTGAAGTTTAAAAGAAAGGAAATAATTGAGTTCAGATTAGCAGTTGGCCAAGTTTTATTGCAGAGCTTTGCGATTAGAAGTGGGATTGGATACTTGTTTTGTTGAACTGTATGTATAGTAAATGCTGGATAAGCATAGTTGCATTAAAAAAGATTTAGAAAACAAAATAGAACTAACCTTTTCTGGTAGAAGAAGATATATTCATTTACACATTCATCTGTATTTGGAGCTTCTTTTTTCACATTTTCATCATTAAAATAATACCATTCATTTGTTGAAACGTGTTTAGAGTATGAAGTGTAGTGTCCAGCACTAACTCCTAAACCAAAACAATAAAACATTAATTAAGTTTTTATTAAATCACCACTTTGAAACTTTACACAGTGCAGAGAAAAGCTCAACCTTAACACGATCATTTAAACTTTTCATATTTGAACTTTAATTAAGCTACTATTTATATATCTTATACTTAGATTATTACATTAACAATACTGTGTTTTTAAAAGTTCAAAAGTTGTGCAGTTATATTAATATTCTATGCTAAAAAATGATGAAAAGAGAATGCAAATAACAGGGAATGCCATAAGCAGATTTGCAATAGTTGGGGAAAAAAATTCCCATGAATTTTACCAGATTAAATGAGCAACAATTCTCACAATTTACGGCAACTAATTATTTTATTGTCCAGGCCTTTTCCTTGCTGAAAATCGTTGAATTTATACAATATACGTTATTAAAAACAATTTTACCAGTTAATATAAAATTTTTTCAAAATAAAATAAAATTGTCTAAAAACAGAAGGAGCACCTCGAAAGACTTGTAAAAACAGTGTACCAGATTTCTTATACATAAAAAAATATTGGAAATTAAAACAAAATTGCTTCTAAAGCTGCCTAAGATTTCTAAGAACACTAAAATTAAATCATGTTAAAAATAAAGGTTATTATAATTTTTGCAAATAAATAAATAAATAAATAAATAAAAAAAATAAAAAATAAATAAAATAATTGCAGTTTTAACATAAGCATCAGAACAACGTATTGCAACATAATTATAAAAATATAAGTATATTTACCTAATAATAAATATTTTAACAAAGATTAAATAAATGAAAAAAATCAAAAAATTATTTAAAATCATTTTTTATTAACAAATTATTAATTAATTCCTATATCAAAAACTTGTGCTCTATAGACATAAGATAATAACTGCAGTAACATATAATAATTATTGAAATCAAAATTGGAACATCACTTATAAAAGATTTAATAAAAAGACTTAATTTAAAGCAATCAGCACTTCTTTCAGAAAATTAAAAAGCCTATTTTGCAAAATTTTGTGGCCTGTTTTATTTCTTTCAACTCTTATTGTTATTATTTACTATTAATTTTTTTATATTGACTGATAATCTAATAGATAAATTGATCAATTAATTTCTTTCTATCCTTTCATTTCTTCTCTTTATATATTTCAGAATTTGGCTTGTGAATTATTTATACTTCACAATTATAAATTTCTGATTCCATCCTTTACTTGAATGCTGTCATTCTTCTTGCAATGAATGTCTATACTTCTATTTACTTCTAAAGACAACTGTCATTTATCAAAAACTCTATTTACATTATTGTTGCAGAAAGCATTATCATTTCTAATAATGATAGAGCATCATTATAAGGTTGCAAGAGCAGATTGAACATAAATTATGAACTTCTTCTGTTCTTTAAAAAATGAAAACCGATCTTTTCAAAAGTTTATTCAAGGTCGTTGTGAGCCACATTCATCAGCTTATTGCTCTCCTTATCAAAATGAAATTATAAAAAATCACTATGCTCTTGAAAACAAGCTGTTGCAATAATCCTTTTAGGTTTCAGATGCACAAAAATAATAAAGCAAATAACCAATTAATTGCCTATATTCGCTGACAACTTTCCATGAATTTTAGACATTTTTACAAATTTTACTGGCTTTCCCAGATCAATACAAATCTCAATTTTTTGTCAATATTCCTGATTTCATGATTTGACCATCCCCATGATAAGGAAAAGATTGTGAAAAAAATGATTTACTTCAAACATATAGGGCCCAATTTTACCCTTTCAACTTAATTTTGGCATTATGATATTACCCTCATCATATGAATAAACAAATAAAATATTTATTTAAAGGAAACATATATTAAATAAATTGTTGCCACACAACCACACCTTATTCAAAAAAAGAAAAAAAAAAAGTAAAAACAGCAACAACTTTAAATAGGTCAAAACATTGGTTTACAAATGTTACATTTTATTTTCAAAATTATTAAATGAAATAGAAAGGAATGAAGAGAATAAAACCTATATTAATGCAGCCATCATCAATGAAAAAGAACTTTAATCTTCTTAATTAAATACTTTCGAATTTTGGCAAAGGTTTGGTTTCTGAATAGAGAAATATGATCAGTACATATGAACACTGAGAATAAATTAATTTGATCCAAAGGATATTTATATGTAATACAATAGAGCAAAACTTCAAAGAATATGAAGAAAAACTTACCACCAAAATGACAAACACAAGCTTGTAAATCATAAATAAGGTCATCATTAAATGGTCCTGATGAAAATGATGATAAATCTAAACCTTCTAATGGGTATGAAACTTTATCCTCCACTTTTATGCTTACACAGTTATGAAAGACAAATCTAAATATGAAATATTTTTGTAAATAAAATGAAAAGCAATCAAATATATTCTGCAAATGATTTAAAATGTAACAAAAGAAAATATTTAGTTAAATGCATGGAAAGTATATGATGAGATATTTTAAAGTGAAATTCAGTAAGATGATAAGAAAAAAATTTCAATCATTCATATAAAGAAATTGAAGAAAAAGTAAAATTAAACCTTTTAAGGTATATGATTAAAACCTCTGGGAACTTCCATACTGATAGAGACTTTGTGGCTTGCTGATTCTGACGACAAACAGGACAATGCCAAGGACTATCTGTGTCTAAACTTTCTCTAAAAAAAGGTAGAAAAAAAAAATTAAAAATGTGCATTTTAATTCAAATAATTTTAAAGCATATTTCATAAAGACATATACAAATTGATTAAAAAAACAGAAACAAAATAAGCTAAGTAAAATACACTGTCTGTCGCAACAGATTTTACAATCATGGCTTTGCCCTAAATATTTTGTTTATGCAATACTCTTAAAATTGTAAGGTGCAAGACAGGATTCTGTAGATATTCATTCAGCTCAGCCATCACTTTTGCTGCTATAATTTCCTCCAGCTGGTCACATTTCTCATAATACTGAATGTCTCTCACAGAGAGTTTAGTTCTGCTTCTACAGTTTGTTCTAACAAATATTGTTTTTCCATGATGCTGTCATGACCTTTGATGTGATGCCTATTGACACTTCCAATAGCTATACCATTAATGAATCAACTAAATGGACTCCCACCATTTGTTCTCTTTGAAACTCTTACAGATCTCTCATTTTAACTTTACTCAAAACAAAATTAAGCAGTCAAATATGTATAATACACTTCACACATTTTTGTGATTTTAAGCAACAATGTACTCAAAAAACAAACAAACTAGTAGTTACATATTTAATTAAGTTATATTCTATCACATATGGAAGTCACTTTTATCAATGAGGTTTTCCATTAATCTATACACATTCTAAGAATATTTTTGTTTCAATAATTTGAACTGGCATTTCACTTAAATTATTAAATTTCATAGGTTTTGATTTTCCAACACTGAGTCAGTCACCAAATGCTGAAAACAAACTTAAGTATTGATTTAGATTCTTTTTTTCCTTTCCAAATCATATAAGTTCTGAAAGCTTTTACAGCTTTCTTTTTCATGCATTCTGCATTTCTATTTGAACTGTTTCTTTGGTGAAACAAAAGTAAAGGTTGTGGTTGATATATTGTATAAAGTATTTTAATCTGTATTTGGATCATATGTTGTCTTATATGTTTACATCAAAGAATAAATTCAAAATATTTTTCAGTTTCTGAAAATTTAATATATTAGAAGATATTAATCAAGCCATACAATTTTTATATTCTTAAATTCATTTAATTTATAATGCCAATATTTTAAATATGGTTCATGTTTTTGATATTCATTTTACAATAAATTCTAGTTAATTCTTTTATTGAAATGAAAATTTAAAATGCAGACTTTTTTTAATTTACAAAACAAACCTATGAAGGACAGAATTTGAAATCACTGACATAAAGGACAAGAAAAGAAATAATAATGAAGATATAAACTAATGAATTTCAAGTTCTTTTGTTAAATAGGCAAAACTTGTAAATTCTGTTGTTTTTTTTAATTAAAAATCTAAAAATTCATAAATCTTGTAAAAGTATATCATATATATTTATATTATGTTAATATACAAAGATCAATAATTAAAAGCACACTATAATTTTTCCTTTCTAAAATTCACTCACCTTTCACTAAAATATTCTAAACAGTCATAAATATCAAGTTCTGTTTTATGCCGAGTTTGTTGCAGGGATTTATGTTCTACAATATAAGCAGCTGAAGCAATAATTTCAGGAGCCAAATCCACATATCTAATAGCAATATTATCACCAGGATGTAGTTTCACATCACCCACACGAGTTATTTCACAACCTGAGCAATGCTTATTATACAAACATCTTGAACAATTTTTTCCCTTTAAAAAATAAAAACAAACATTATTTCTTGTACTCACATTTACTATATCAAAATTTCTAAATTTATATGGTATGTTACTAACTTTTTTTACAATTGATCCTTATAAACATATTTATAATGAATTATTTTTCTATAAAATACAATATTATATACAATAAAACAAAAAAATTATTAGTTTTAAGTAGAATACATTAATTCTTAATTAATTAAACATTCATGACAAGATTGCCATAAAAGAATAACATGCAATTTGAAACTCACCTTCAAGAGATGAGCCTCAAATTTTTAAATTAAAATCATATAACACTAACTATTATCCACGACGACATTTGCGAGGAAATTTTGATGCATATATATGAGAACTGATGGTCTGATCACCAATTGACTCCCTAAAACCGTCTGCTAGCAAAATGATAACACAACCCATCAGTGCCTGATTGTCCTACAGATTGTAGTTTAACACCTCTAATGTATGCTTGTGTGACATTGGGCACTCGCCTCGTATTATTAACTTGTACTGCTACAAAAGAACTCCCCGCCATTTTTGTGGTGGTGTTGCAAGTTGAAGTACCTTTACTTTCAAGATTAAGTGGCGATTTGAAAACGATATGTGCAGTCCAGCCACTGATAAGCAAAATTGTAGCAATGCCTGTGGTGACTACAGCTAGAGCTATATTGCAGCCCTTGCGAAGTAGGAGATTCAACAAAAATGCTTTACCCGCATCCTGTTGTGTGTCCAAAAAGAATAATCCCCATCGTTTCATAGACTTGATGCTACTTGGGAAGTAATTGTAGTGTAATTTCATTTCTAAAACTGTGGTTTTGTAGTTTAGTTCCTTCATAACTTCGCTTGTAATTCCTCATTTTATCCTCAATCTATACCAAAGCTCTGTTAATGATTAAGTCATTGTGAGTGCCATTTAACCTATGCACAATATCTTTTTATAAAACATCCTTGTATTTATCCCACAGTTGGAAGGGGTTTAATAGTCCACAACAGTTTACTAAAATTGCAAACAGATCTAGCTACTTTCATAGCCAAAGCTTTATTACTCCTCTTCAAAAGATTAGATTTGTGTTTTCTGGGTATTTCCAAAAAGTATCACATAGTGATAAATCAAAAAATTAAAACTTAAAAACAATACATTTAAAAGTATAAGCGTATACGAAAAATACATAACATAAATAAAATTTAATAACAAAACACACAACTAAGCTAGAAGTAATTTATTTACATTGTATACCTGAAATAAAATAAAACAGCAAGTTCATGTTTCTTTAAAATCAAGTCAAGTCAAGTCTATTTATCAATCAAGATAACTTTTAAACTTTTAAGTTAAATGAAAACACAGCTGTCAACAATCATGCATGAACTTTCAACACCAGTTTAGGTCATAAAGATTAGAAATTTTTCATTTCCTTTATTCTGTTTTATTTTAATTTAAAAGTACTTTAAACCATGCTAAGCCTAATCTCATTATTGATGGCAGGAGGTGGGAAACTGGAGTTTTACTCATCTTTGGCACAAAAGCTAGTTTTCAATTAATAAAAAATTAACCACTCAATTAACAGAATAAATAGTAGCCTTTGTCCTATTCAAGACTATAATCTGTCACTGTGCAAAATTTCATCCAATTCCATTCAGCCATCCTGGCATGATTGATGGATAAACATCCATCCAAACTTTAACAATTATAATGGTAGTATAGATTCATAACAATAATAAAAATAAATAAATAAATAATAATATTAAATGTTCAAAACATGTTTGCTTTTGTATTACACAACACCATTCACACATTTTAATGCATGGTCTAACATTAAATGCACGAAAAACAAATCGATGTTACATTAAGACTAATTAATCATTAATAAAAAAGACTACATAAAGAAAAATGCTAATTTAAACATAATCTGGAGAAAGCGATTCACAATGCAAAAAATTACTAAATGTTTAAATATTAAAACTTTGAAATTATTAAAATTCAATTTACATCTAAAACACTAATGCATCCATTTATTTAATTATAAAATGAAACACAAATAATTTCATAAAAGTTAAGAGAATATTTATTCCAAAGAACTTACAAAAGAGATGCTATAATTGAAGTGAAACATGTTGAAAATTATTATTTTGTTAACTAAATAAAAATTATAGTCGTGTTCTAATATATTAACATTTAACAAGTTTTTTTGGTTCATTCTACATAATAATACATTTCAATGGTAATTTAAGTCAAATTTGTATCAGGGTATAAATATCAAGGAAAAACATTTTGACATTTTTTTTTTATTACCTGGCCATCAACGAGTAAAAGAGAATAAGTGGACAGAAATGGAATAGCTCTATCCACATGCTCATACAACTTAGAAGCAGGCAATGTTGAAGGCAATTTAAGCAAACCTGGATGCCCAATCAGCACTTTTTCTTTGAGTACACCTTCTTGAAATATGTCATGTCTTGTGACAAGTGGGATAGGTATTGTACTAAAGGAACAAAATTGATGTTGACATCAATTATTGAATGCTTTCACAGTTCTAAGAATAAATAATATAATGGAGTGAAGACAACTTGATATGAAAAAACAATAACTTCAAAAATTATATATATATATATATATATATATATATATATATATATACCATCCATATATGATACCCACGGTGTAATTCATTAAATGATAGAAATTTTTCAGAAAGAAATCTGACCTGATTTTGAATTCATAACCTCCCATTCGAGAAAGGGGTACAAAATCTTCAGCAGGTGAAACTGGAGTACTACATACCTGTGAAGTATATAAAATGGAATATCAAAAGAAAACACATTCGTATCGAAAAATGTTGATAAATTCCATCATATGCAAAGAACATTCAACATTATTTGATTATAACATGATAGTTTATAAATTTACTCTTATACAAGAATAAAAAAGTACAAAATTAAAATCACTATAATTTTACGACTGACTTGCTTAACAAAATTCATGTTTATATCTTACAAAAATAGTTTTTGCATAACTTCAAAACTTTAAAAACATTTTAATGATATTAATTTTATTTCTGTAAAATTTTCCAATTGATTTTAATATTTTTAATTCAATTTGATACTTTATATACAGCAATGTTTTAAAATGCTTTGATAGATTTCAAACTCATTCATTAACACATTTAATCATTTGTTTGCCTTAATTATTTTCATAAATGGTTTTTCACTGCATCTTTTATTTCATAACATATGTACTTTTTAATGAACAGTAAGATATTTTAATTGAATTTGCTTTTGATGCATAAAATAATCACGGGAAATGTTTTTTTAAAGGCACTCTAGAGCCTTAGTATAAAAGTCTAAAAATTTTCATTAATCTGGCTGAACAAATGATTGCCAAAGGTGGCTAATACAATACAATCAACAAATCTAACTTTTATTTTAAGTATATGTTTAAATTTTTAGCCTCACTCTTTTTCTTTAGAAAATTTCATTTCCATGAACAATAATTCTTCCATAATATATATACAAATAAAGTCTATTTCACATATTAGTTCAATTCAACTATTTACAATAAACTAAAACAATTAATCATTTAAATTTTATCTAGAAAAATGATTAATGTATGGAATTTTAAAATACGTTTATCCTATGTAAATAGATCATAAATAATATCAAATTTCCTTAATGAAATTTGAAAACTTTAAATTAGATTTATTATCTGGACTTTCAAGAAATATAATGAGAACAGCAATATTTCCATAAATCAAACCTTCTAAGATATTATTAGGTTAAAAAAAATATTTTTGATAATTTTTTTATCACCAACAATAATAATTATTATTTCAAATAAAGAAAACTACTTTGACATGCAAATATTGAGCTTACTTATTTTCTAAAACTAATTTTAAAAATTCATGCAGGAATTTATTTGAAACAACAAATTAATGTCAATTAGTATTATATTTTAAATTAGTTTCAACTTACCCATTTTAAATATTTAATCAAAATTTCACAATTACATCCTATACTCAGTAAAAGATACTTACTGGACATATAAATGTAACACCACCATAATGTTTACAAGAAACCTGCAAAAAAATATTAGGAAATCAACTAAAATATACAATTCTTGAATTATATATTTGTAGAATTAGAAATTAGCAATTTCTTAAAACGAAATAAAACTTTTCTTAAATAAATGCCTAGAAATGAAGGTAAATTGAAATTAGATCAAATTATTTCAAAATGGCATATGGGTGGATAATTAAAACAACTATGTTATAACAATCAATTGTTTATAACAAACAATGATACAGGTACATTTTGCATGATTTTTTAATAATATATTTCAAAACGCTTATGTGAGACGTACATGAGTATATAAATATAGTTGACAGAAACTATTAAGCTACTTAATTATTTTAGAATTAACAATTATAATCTCATATCTGTATGTTCTGTAAAAGTATTCATAATAGAGCATTTTTGCACAAATTATAAATCTTTCTAGTAAATTTTGTATTTTTAAAAGAAATCTGAAATAAAGTAAATAAATGTATATAACATATTATAAACTATACTAGGCAAGAACTGTTTATGAACTATAAAATAAACTGATATAAGAACTGAACAAAGAAATATAATTTTACACCAATAAAACAGGAAATATTTTTCTTACTTCTATACAAGTATTACATAAAATGCATTCACAATTAGGATGTAGAGATAATCGGTAACTGGGTAGTTCTTCTAAGCAGATGGCGCAAGTATGGTACTGCACAGGTCCCATAAAATTAGAAGCTTCCTCCTGAAGAATGACATCTTCCGACGAGCTATTTACAATCGAAGTAAAGTCAATAGTCTTGTTATTTTGTTCAGCCAGGGTAGGACTAGATTTTTCGTAGGAATCACAGGTTTGAGCAAACTCGCATTCCACAACAGAGTCTGGTGAAGAGTCATCAAACAGCCTGGAGCTACAAGGTTTGTTCTTAAGAACATTTTCATCAACAGTTAAATCTAGAGTTTCAGTCAAATCCAAAGCATTGGAGTTTTCATTTTTTGAGATATCTGCAAGAAGTTCACTATTCTTTCCGACTTCAAAAGCATAGACAGATCTGGTAGAATCATTTACACGGCGAATGGACTGGTTTTCATCCTGTCAGTAGGAAGATTTAGCAATTAGCAAGCATGAGAAATTGCTGAAATATTTTTAGCACTCTTTTATATAATGTTTTGTGTAAAATGAGTTACAAATATTTTGGCACACAACAAATTTCAGTACTTCAAATGGAAAAAAAAGGAAAATTAAAAAAAAAAAAGAATTTCATTGTTAATTATTATTTAAAATAAAAAGTATCAGACAATTTTGGGTTTAAAATTTATCAACTTCATTTCCAATTTCTTTCTTTATCATTTTTTAGACTTGTTACCGATTTTCTGGATTTCACTCAAAATCTCCTAAAGAACAAAGCCTCAACACGGCAGGGATGAGTCATCTGAGGAAGTCAAACAATCTCAACAGCCTAACAGGGAAAGCAATATAGTTTCAAACTATCTATAATAAACACATTGTTTGGCTGCAATAAAATTCTGTTTCAATTAATTATAAAGCATTTTTATCCTTAAAATACTTTTTACAGTTCAAATGAGAATTTAAAATTTTTATTCTAGGAATTATATTATGAAATATCTATGAATAATTCAAATTTAAGGATATTCTGGAGTGTAATATCTATTTTTCTCTTAAAAAATAAATCTTAAAATTATTTTAGCTTTGTCATGAATAAGAAAGTTAAATCATTTTGTTTAAATACATTTTACATCAAACATATAAGTCTCATAAGAAGAAAAATTTGAATCAAAAAATATTCTGATGTGCAGTATCTATATAATTTTTCTCATAAATCTTATATAGTTATGAATAAACAAGTTTAAATCCTTTTATTTAAAAATATTTTTAAATATAGTATGCAAGATCTCACAAGACGCAAAATTAAGAGATATTCTGTAATGCAAATGTTACAATGCATAAATTTTGTAGAAATGATATGATGAAACAAATCCATTTATTTAAAAAGAGAAAATATTACATGATAAAAGCAAGTCAAGTCTTTCTAAATTTTTAAATGAGCTTCAACTGTGTCAATGAAATTATTTTATGCAAAGTTAGAAAGGTATATACTGAAAGGACATAGCAAACACACGTTACTTGACAAGATGCACACAACATCACTAATTAACGTTTATTTTATATGTTTTACAATAAATTACATAGAAATAAATTATCAGAATATAGACACTTTCTTCCGGAAGATATTCCATACTTCTTATAAAATCTTCCTCTCTAAAAGGCAGTTCACTAGATCTGTGGAAGCGTAGGAGATAAATTAGAATATATATATATATATATATATATATATTTATTATATATATATATATATATAATTATTTTTATGATATTTAAATGCCTACAAATTAAGAAATCATTGCATTATAAATATTTTTTCTTTAAAGTATGTTTTCAAAATTCATGATTTCAGCTGTTGCATTTATCACATTATTATATATATTTACATTTTGGTTACACAGTTGGTTTAATAATTGCAGTTAAATAATAGGACAGTGAATTGAAGATTAATTAAAATTTAAATCCTTATTGAAACAGATTGAAATGTTCATTATAATATATATATATATATATATAATTAAATTAACAAGAAAATTAATTTACAAGAAAAATATTGAAACTAAATTTAAATTATGATTTAGGAAGGCATTAAATTTTTGCTTAGCATGTTTGTCTAAAGTTATGTGGCAATATATAATATTATTATCAAATAAATTTTTCAATTTAGTATTAAATTCAAACATTCTATGAATTTAAGCTGAAACATAATTTTGTTTCAAAACAAAAGAAACAATTCAAACTATTACAAATAATACTATTCGCTATTGAAAACTAAAAATATAGAGTATTTATATAATCAAATATAAATCCATATGGAAAATTATCTGAACATTATCTTTTGTGAAAGTTTCTGAATAGCTGTACTTACTCTTGAGCTTTTGGCTTGAAATCCTTAGAAAGGAGCCTGCTAGTCCATTGTACTTTTAACTTCTTGAACTCAGGAAATTTAAAAAAGGATACTTTCGGGCTATTATCATAATTTTCTTTGCAGTTGAAGACTGAATGGTGGAAAGGCATAAAATATCTATTTATAAAAAATAGATTGGTGCTGTCTTCTGAAATACAGAATATGGGAAGCTACTGCCAATGATTTGAATGCATTCATTGCATCTGAAACATGCAGCCATCTGCTCTTGTCAGACTGCTTCCAGTGACTAATTATGCATCATTATAGTGAGAGCCAAGGCTTTGTACTTTAGGAGGTGTTGTTTCACTATTACATTTTCATTCTACATTACTTTGCTTTATTTAAAGGAATCAAATAAAAGAGAAATTTTTTCTTTCTTTTAATGAAAGAAAACTTAAAATTCAAATAAAAACATTAGTAAACCAAATTATTCTCAATTTAGCTTGAAAAATGAAAAAAATAAATAATAGGAATCACAGAAACTTGTAACAAATTGCATATTTGAGCAAATGACCAAACTTCTTACCCTAAGAGATTAAAATATTCAAACACATACCAAAATCCTTGAAATATGATTCTCAAAAACTTCAGCTAAAATAATCTCTTCAGCGGGAGTATCTAAGAGTTTCTGTATAGCTTCTCTAATTTTCAAAATTCGATCATATTTATTTACATTCACCATATATCGGATTGGAGGACTGCCATTATTCTGAACATAGGTGATGACTGTAAATTTTAAAATAACATTCTTTAAAGTATCAAAAAATAAATTATAATAATAATGCACTGTGTATACCAGCAAGATTATATTATATTTACTTTTTATGGTCGTGACATTATGATTAATTATGTCACATTATTTTATTCACCTATTTAAAAATATATTTAAGGAAAAAAAAAAAAAAAAAAAAAAGAGTTTTCTGATACACACCTATTTGCCTTTCCAGTGTGTGAGGAAGAAAAACAGGAAGGTACATAAAAGGCTCATAAGTGATAGAATTATGTGAGCATTGTGAGCATACAACCTGTAAAGTAATAATATCAAAATAGCATTAAGACAAAATAATATTTCTACTTCTTTTTTATCCAAAAATGAAAGAGATAAAACTGAACAGAGACAAAAAGTTGGATCCATACTTATTAGATTCTGAAAATCCTTTCTAAGTGCTTATTTTAATATCAAATGTGCAGCTACAATAAATAACACACAGTTATACTCATTAACACACACATAACTTGTCATCACAAGCATGTTCATACTGATTACAAGTTATATTTTTCTTTTCTTTCTCTTTGAATCAAAATTTAGACATTAAACTTTTTAAAATAATCAAAGCATTCTCATTACTTATTAAGAAATAATAATAATAAATGTCTTTAAGAATTCAAATTTTTCATATTTTGTGAGAAGCATTTTTTATAATTTCTATGTCAATACTTCTTATTTCTCAGTTATAACATTAAAGGAATGCAGGAAATCTTCCACAGATTTTGCTGAAAATAGAAGACATTCTGTGATATAAATAATCATAATGGCTTTCAAATAGATTTTAGTAAATTAAATCTGATCAAATCCAAAATCAACTCTTTTCATAATGTCAAAGCAAATAATATCTATATTTAACAATTAAATACATACAAACAAAAATCTTAACACAAAATGTGGGAAAAAACCCCATGCAGTAATTTAGAATAAAAAAAATTAGAGCAATTAATTTTTTAGAATAAAAAAAATTAATCTAAATTCTTAAAAACGTTTTGTTCTATATTTAATTAATAAAGAATTTATTTATTTTTTAAACATTACAAAAGAAGGAATAAAAATTCAAACTTACTGAGCTCCTGAATTGTCCATGAAATGTATCGACAATCACGGACTGATTGAGAGATTTGTAATGATCCCAATCACTGTAGGCTCTTCGTATTTCATCAGCTACAAGAAGCTCTTGACAATCAGAATTCAAAGTATACAACTCACTTGATTGACTTGAACCCTCAGATGATTCATCACCAGCCACTGGTTCCATTTCTACAGTATCATCTTGCTCAGGCAAAGGAGACACTAAGTTAGCATCCATGTTTTCTATTTTCAATCTCTTATGTAAGGTAGTACAAGATGCTAACTGTTCTGTAGACTTTTCTAAATGCTTTTCATGCATGATGTTTGTAATTTTTACTCTTTTAACACCACCCTGTTTAGGACCTAAATCAACCATCTGTCCCAGATTATCAACAGTTTCTTGTAGTCGGTTGCTTTCATGCTTTGGGAACTTTTCACTGTCAAACTTATACAAATTATTTGTTTCCTCTGATACCAAAACATTGGTATTTAAGGTTTTTGTTGCTTTAACAAAATCCTCAATGGTAGGAATTTTTTGTACAGAGTTTAATTTGTAAGCAAGTTCATTTTTCTCAATAATATTTTCATTCACTTCACTTTTTTCGGCAACTTTTATTTTAATATCACTTTGGTTTTGGCTTTCAGTATTGCAATGGACATCAAGCTCATTTTTGTTCAGAATTTTATCAATCTTTTTGTTGTTTATGAGCAAATCAGCCATTTTTTCTGTATTTCTCTCATAAATTGCTGCATTGGATTCCATTTGAGACTTTTTTTTTACAGTACACGGAATACTAACATTTTTTGAATTATTTGCACCAAACATTGAAGTTGCTACGTGAGAATATGAAGTGGATGGTTCAGAGCTTTTAGAGGAACTTGACTCACCTATTTCAATGCTTTTGGTAGTGGCTTCTTTAATATCAAAAACATCCATACTCTTTTCTCCATCAGTCACAATCTCAGATTCACGAGAGGCTTCAGAACTTACTGATTCCTTGCAGTTGTTGATGCTTGAGAAACAATGTTCAACTCTTGCTTTGGATTTTCCTTTATTTGAGGAATTCAATTCTTCATGCATAGTATCTAAAAGCATTGCTAAAAATTCTTGACAATCATGCTGCAACAAAAGATATATAATTTATATAACCAATAACTAAAAGCAATTAACATTTAATTACAAATTTCAGAATTTTCAGAAAAAGATTCAATTTTTAATGCATTATTTTGCCAAGTATTACATCTTTACTTTTCTCAATATATATATAAATCTTTAAGGGTTTATATATAAGTCTGAGATGTTTTTAATAGAGTACCATATATTTAATACACATAACTAATCTCTCCTTTTTGAGTTCAAATAAAATGTATTCTTTTCTCGTTAAACAACTGAGCTAATAACAGAGCAAATTTCTATATTGATAAGTCAAGGTATCTCTCTCTTGTGTATGGAGAAATTAATGGCCGAATCATGAAGAGGATGAGAGAAAAACATGGTATAGTAAAAATAGATGCTGAAGTTTGTTTACACAAACAGAGGGAATAATTAAGAAATCAGTCCACCATCTTTTAAAAAAGAACTACAGAATTCTTTTGTTATCATGATATAGAAGAAAAATATTAAGGATTTAAATTCCTTTCCCTATGATTAAATTAAAATAAAGAAAAATCAATTAGCAAAGAAGTAAGAACTGACAGAATTAGTTTCTAATTAAAATTAAAATCTATAAACTGCCTTAAAAAAGAACTAAACCAAGCTAAACATTACCCAAAGGAAAAATCAAAAGAGATTTACAGCTAAAAACAATTATTTAATTCCTTTCCTTTCTATTAGAGTGAACAGATTAAAAATATCACAACATATCAAATAATAAAAATTATGTATTCTAATTGTGTGATTTGCATTGAACTTTTACATGATAAAAAGACTTTAATAATAATTCAATGTTGTTCAGTTATCCAAAATTTTTTTTTTAAATACTTGTT
Source organism: Argiope trifasciata (assembly GCA_026543055.1). Lineage (NCBI taxonomy): Eukaryota > Metazoa > Arthropoda > Arachnida > Araneae > Araneidae > Argiope > Argiope trifasciata. The sequence goes on from JAPMOQ010045993.1 coordinate 1,581,988, forward strand.
AAATGATAATATAAAACACACACAATTTATTAGGTAGTAAATTATTTATTCATCATTTACCATAAATGGCATTTCAAAATTCGAAGCTAATGTCATTTTACAACTCAATTAGAAATTGAAACACATTATGGAAAATAATTAAAAAGAAATTCAATTTTTTCAATAAGAATATACATGCAGCAATAGAAGCAGCAGTATCAATCATTCTTTGCTGTTGTATTAGGAATAATTAAGGTACAAAACTTTAAAACTATACATTTCAAGTACACAATTTATAACAATTTATTTAAAATTGCTAAATATATTAATATGTAAATTTGATGTTTTAATAGATAATTTTAAGACATAATTAAACAATTCAAATCTAATGTGCATATACTAAGAAATAAAAAAAAAACTATTGAATTAATAATCCTTGTTTTAATAATAAATATATTAGAAAATATGAACTTCATGTAAGCCCAATAGACAGATTTGAAATTATTCTATTACCATTACTAGCTTAAAAACTTTATTCAATATCAAGAAGGATTACAATGTACTCAAATTCAATGAAACAGTGTCAGGAGTTGTAATTTTTTTTTAATCAATAAATATATAGCCTTTAAAACTTCAATACCAGGATATAAAGATTTTTAAAATAATTTTATATTCTAAGATCAAAATCAGAATAAGGCAATGATAAAATCAAAAGTCAAATGACTTGCCTGTCTATAATTTCTAAATTGGTTATGCATATCCCCAAAGCATTCCTTAAATTCACCCAGATGCAACACTGAATAAGAACCACTCCAAACTTTCTTCATTATCTCAGCAAATTTATATGCTAATGTGCCCTTTGCAAAAGAATCCAAATCAGCTTCAGCAAAATATTCTTTAAACACTTTATTATTAAGTAGACATTGCAACCCAGCATTCATGAAACAGGTGTTACCAAGGTTCCGAAGCCCACAAATACCAGGGACAGCATTTGCATCTATTAATAAAAAATATATATATAGATATATAAATCATTGAAATAGTCAATTATCTAATAAAAAGAGACATGCATAAGCACAAAAAGAAATTAAGCAAAATTTACATCAAAACACATCAAACTGTCAAGCAATTTCTAAATAATATTTTTGTGTGAGTGTGTGTGCATGTGAATGCAGTTATTTTATGTAGGATTCAAGAATTTTATAAAGATCATTATGTTTTTCAAAAAAAGAACAATGACAATGCATAAAATTCCATGTTTTGAAGGCTCCACACCAGAAACTGATTTTGTAAAAGAAAAACATTTCTATAATTTTTAAAGTGTTTACTTTTCAGTAAGATACTAGAAATTATAAATATTTCACATAAAAGACATATTGTATTTTAAGTCTCATAGTGGCTAATGCTTCAAGAAAATATTTGTTTATTAAATAAAATGAGATATTATACACACACATACTTCATATTCATATGGTTAGCATAAATTTTATATACTAACAGAATTTAATTTTCTCAAATTAATCAAATGTTCAATGGACTTGATAATATTAATATTTATTTATTTAATTAAAAACAGTTTGTACTTAAGAATACAATATGCAATAAAATAACTTGTATGAATTGTAAAAAATATTTGTTCTAAAAAGTTGTTATGACAATTTGTTTTCTGTAATAAGAAAACATAATAGATTATTATTTTTCTGTATGAATTTTTTTTCAAACTTCTGCAAATCAACTGTGTACAGACCCCACTTTTCTTCAGACCAACCTTCAATTTCAAAATATGAAAAACTTACAATGAGAATGAATGTTCTTCTTTTGAGCTTTTCATGTATGTAAACAATAAGACAAGTAATAATTCCTTGAATGAATATAAAAGAAAACAGTAAGCATTTTACACCTCTTCCTTTTGACACACTAAGTTCAAAATATAAGAAAAATTGAAAATAAACATCACTAAAATTTTGATGTTAACAATGCACGCACACAGAGAGAGAAAATTTTTTTCACCTTAAAAATGCATGATTGACGCTTACCAATATTTTAACACTAGATTTACCAGACCAGTCATTTTGACTGGTCGTGCAATGGTAGAAATAGATATATTTAAATGGCTGGTAAATCTAGTGTTAAGCTGTCTTCAATGTTTAAAATAATTTAATAATTGATGATAGAACACTGCTTTTCAAGAGCATAACCCCCCCCCCCCCCAAAAAAAAACTTTTTAGAACTCGGTATCCCTAATTACAGCAGGAACATAAAATTCAATAATTCACACACTTTCCAAAAATGAAAACATGTGTATCTGTTTGTGTAGACAGAAAGATTTTGATAAAATTAGCCCTTTAATCTAATATTCATTTGTAGCATTTTGATAGATGAATTTGTTTAAAAATGTTTTAGAACAAAATTGGTCACCTACTTTCTATTAAAAACCCTACTTCATAGTTTTTAAGAAAGTATTTTATTATTAGTACGCACCTTTTCAATTATTCACTCCAAACTAATAAATTGGATATAGAAATCTAATAATGGATTCAAAGGTCAGAGAAAATCATCAATGAAAATAGTTGCTCAGTTGTAAATTAGGCCACAAAAGAAAATTTCATGAATGCTGCCTTGGAAAATATTCAATAATTTCATTCACTTAGCATTATAAAAGTTAATTTTACTATATCATTACTGTAGATTTTATTTAACATTAATTCTATCTGTGTTATAATTCACAGTAATGAAATTCTTTCAGTTACGATGTAGTAGTGCCTGGATAAAGAGAAGGGGGGAAAATGTTGTTACTAATAATTAACAAAAGTTTTTAATTTGAAAGTCTGCTTTCATCCATCTTATTTCTAATACAATTTACAATTTTAGTTAATTCTAGAAATATATTAATAAAATGAAAAAGCAAATAAAAAATAATACATTATATATAATTTAAATTTGATTAACAGGAAGGAGATATTGCTTTACTAAAAAAGTTTTCTTTTTAGAATAATTCCACAAAATACATTCATATACAATAATTTTTTGATGCCTCAGACACAAAACACACAAGAGCAGTTTCACACATATCCCAAGTTTTGACATAAAGAAGGATATTTAAAAGTATTGAACAATTCTTTATAATATAGCAGCCAATTTTTCAGCTACTGTATATGTCAATAAAAGTTTTCACTTGAAAACACAACCCTTTTTTTTACAATTTTTCATTTAAAGCCATAGTTAATTAAAGTTATATTATACTTTTGAACCCATTTGTATTTTTCCCAAAATTCACCATAGAACAAACATTTTCATCCTCTTCCTTGCTTCCTAATATTGATACTTACCCCACTCTTGGAAATATACAATTGCTTTAGTACTCACAAAAGGACTTCACCATAAGTATTATATAGGCCAAAGAATGACTTTGTTCGCATTTAATCTTGGGACCTTGGAGAAGGTCACACCAATCCCTATACTTGGACTAATAATGATTTGGACAAATTGGGTATGAAAGATGTTGGTTCAGTTAAACCAATTCCTGATACACATTGGATTCTTTTACACTAACAATATATTTGGCACTGCCATCATTCAATTGGCATGGCTATGAGGTGATTATGGATGTCAAATTTTAAATAGGAAATAACAATTTGGTGATAATATTATCTGCTGAATTAATTAATTTATCTCTTTATGCATTTTAGCAATATTATAGACATGCATACAAATATGCAGATCTTTTGTTAAAGTATATAGCTAAAATTTGAAAAGATATTCATGGAAAGACATTGTAAGTGTTTCTGAGTTATATTGTGACTTTATTTATAGATTAATTATTTTTTTAATCATAGAATTCTTACAGAGATAGATATATCGATAGACAAATTTAAAATTGTTAAAATGTAGAAACTGGTGAAACTTTTAAGGATGAAATTCTCAATTATAACATTTCTTTTTGTATACCTCTTTAATGATAAAATAAAAAGGCTGTACATCAGTAATTGATATGAGAAATTTAAGAGCTGAAAGATATATGATGCACACGAGTTTAATTTATACAGTTTGTTATAATAATAGATCTAGGTGGACCAACTATTTATTATTTTCAAGTGTTTCTATTAATACTTTTTCCCAAGATTCAAAACATACCTAACAGAAGAAATTAGAGAAAGAATTTGACATCTGGAAAATCAGTACAAATAAAAATACCACAAAATATACTCTAAATTTTTTTCATTAACTGTAATGTTTAACTAATTTTATAACAGAAAAATACCTAGAAAATTTGCATCTAATGCCTCAAGGAAAGTTTTAAGTTTTTAATTTTGAATTACCTAAAACATCTGTTTCAACAGAAGGCTGACTATCAAGCTCGGGGAAAGGTCCATACACAGGGAGAACTAGAAATTATATAAACAAAGAATTTATAAACAGTAAAAATCAATTAAATATTACATATGTTAATAATTTATCAAACATTAGCAATTAAAATATATAATGCTTTCATTAAAAAGCTGAAGAAAGACTTAATGCTAGACAATAAAAGAACAAATATTAATAAACTATATTCAAAGTTGATGATTAATTGAATATATATAAAATGAGAATTAATTGAATATATATATATTGAATATATATAAATAATATATATAATACCAGAATCATCATTATCAATGGATGGCAGATCAAATGGATCTGGGGAGTTGTTAATATCTGAAAAACAATCCATCATAGCATTAGTGCTAGAAAATACGCTTTCCTGGCAGTCTTGTAAAATTTCCAAATTTTCCAAGGTAGTTAAATCACTTGCTATGTCTTTGTCGCTAATTAATTCATCATCATTGCTGAGAAAAAAAATGAAAGTGCAATCAACAAAACAAATATTTTTAAATCAAAGAAATTGCTTTAAGCATGGAAAAAAAAAAATGTTTCAAAAGGCCTTTTACTTGCCTCCCCCCCCCCAAAAAAAAATTGAAACATTTATTTAAATTTATGATATATATATATTTAATGTTATAACAGGCCAAGTTTCTTAGGTACGTATCTGCTGATGTTTTAAAATAATCCATTAAAACAATTAATCAATAATTTAATAGTTATTAAAACATTATTTGAACTTGCTTTTCATAATAGGAATGAAGCTTACCACATGATGCTATTAGATAAGGGTTCAGATTTCAAATTATCACCAAATGATATCAAAACAGAGCTCAAGTCAGAACCACTGGGAGTTGAATTATTGCGATCAAAACAATCCATACCTACAGAAAGATAAGGTAAGAAATTTGGATAAGTACTTTATAATAATGAACATATTATTCCATTATTAAAAGTTGTCCAGTATTGGATAAAGACTGTGAAATATTATATTACAATATATAATTTTAGACGATTATGTACGATTTTGATACATTTTGCTTTAATTAGTGGAATTTGAGCCATTATCTAAGGAAGCAAAATCTTTTTTACCCTTAATTTCTTTTCTGTAAAAGTTTAATTATTTAAGCTATGAGCTATTAATTTAGCATTAAAAAAAATTTTTTTACAGCATCTCTGATTGCATTTTAGGAATAATTTTTAAGCTGATTTTTTTTATATAACCAAAAAGAGAGTATACACATTAAACAACAAACTAAAAAATTGTCTAAAATTCTAAAAAGACAAAAGTACTTTTAGCTTAAAAAGTATAAATAAATAGGATCAAAATGATGATGTTCTAATAGTGATATTATGATGAAGACAATCAGTATTGATATGAATAATATACATCAGATACTCTTCATAACACTACAATCATATTTGCAAATAAACATTAGTGTATTTTTAAATTAATTAGACTATTAACAATAAAAAGAAATAATTATCAAATAAATAAATCTCATAAGAAACATATAGTAAGTAATTATATTATTCATCAATTTTAGAAATATATTAGAATTAAAAACAAAATAATACATCTTAACACAAAAATTATTCTTCGCATGCTACATACATTCAATGACCAATCAAATAGAAATAAAAGCCTACATTTAAATAAATGAATTTGAACTATAAGGTTGAAAATAATATACAAGATACTTTGTTTTATGACTCATTAAATAATCATGCCGTAAACACTAGAAGCTATTAAATAATGCTCTAAATGAATTATATTACTTAGATATAGGGAAAAATAAGCATCTTGAGAAGAAGAATTTTATTATTTTTACATATTTTAAACTAAAAAAAATATGTCCTGTTAACGATTTGTTGGCCATAAATTGCATTTGATGTATAAAATTATAATAAGCAATTTTTCTGAAATTCTAAAAGAATATATATTTATGTGTATATGAAAACAAACATATTTCTACCAAATTTCATGAATTTTTTAAATGTTAATTTCTACAATTTTAAATAGGTTTGAATTTGGTTTTACACAAAACTAATTTTCCCCTTTTTTAAAACAAAAAACCTCCATTCTTTGAAAGCAACATGACTGATTTACACATGGGGGGGGGGAAAGACCTTTTCTTTAAATCCTGACTAAATCAAAATCAACCTTGCCATTTTAACTTTTTTCAAAAATTATTTTATCTTCTTGTAAACGTCTTCTCAAATGTTATCTGCATTCAATACAAAAAATAATAACATTAAATTTTTTTCAAGATACAAAAAATATATATTTTCTACCAAATTTAGCAAATGTTTTTAACGAAAATTTATACAATTTTCAATAGTTTTGATTACATTTTTCAAAAACTGCAACCCCCCTCTTTAATATAAAAGCTAAACGAAATAGCAATTAGTAGATATACAACAATTGTCAAATGCCCACGACTGGAACTCATTCTACTGAAGAGCATCAAATTTCTGCTCACAGGGCATTTAATATCAAAACTACAGTTCATACACAATATAAGCACAAACAATTCTAATGCGAAATCAATTGAAACAAGTTAGTGGCCATTTATTTACTTTTAATTTCTCTTCAATATAATCGTAATCAAGATCGCATTCACTCTGTTACAAAATTTCCAGGTCTCCAAAACAATATCAAAATAAAAACCCAAAAATTAAAACAATTTGACACGGGTAACCGCCAAATATACGGCAAATTTAACTGTATGCGAAAAACATAAAAATAATATTAAAGAATCAGCTTCGAGATTTATCACGTGATATTTGTATAGGTTTTATTAAATTGATATTAGTTTATCTTTAAGAAAATTTTTAGTACATAAAAGTTGATAAATGCTCACAATAAAAATGATGATCCAATGTACGACAAGTGATCCTTGGACAATATGTCGATAGTTTTTTAAAATGGTGATAAAAACATATTTTAAATCTGATATATTATTTTGAAAAAAAAAAAAAATCCAGGAACTCATCAATCCATCCATCAATCCTGATGAAATTTTCAAACAAAACCTTTTGCTTACATTAAAATTGATTAAAATAATGAAATAAATATAAAATTCAGAAACTTTGAAACAATTTTTAACCTAATCTGCAACGTCTATGTCTCACTTCTTTAGAACAGGAATTCTAGATTAAATGTTACCATGATCAAACAAAAATTAATTGAATTTTTCTTTTTACATTTCGTAAGGCTATTAACTTCCTTATTTTGCCAATTCGGACAAATTTTGCAATCGACTTTAAACTAACTTTTTGATGACCTAAAAACTGAAACATAGAACAATGTGATATTATGTTCATTCTTCTCTGTCTGTGCGGTATACATTTTGTAAGCGGGCAGAAAATTTATATTGGAATATAAAATTTTTCACATAAAAGATTTAAAGAACAATCAATAATTACTTTTTTAAATGGACTAAAAAGTATAAAATAACTTTTCCTAGTCGTTAATTCTATGAAAATTTGTGATTGAGAATTTTTAAAATTTATGACCATAAATTTTCAGTAAATTTATGTGATGTTGAAAGAAACTACTTTATAGTTTTTATTTTACTTTAATTTCTATTTTAATTACTTTATAGTTACTTTTTAAAAAATTTGTTATCTTTCTTTTCATTTCCCATCCACATGGTCTGTTCTCGTGCGACATCAATGTAACTGATGATATAGAAATGTTAAAATACAGAAGCATAGTTGATAGAAAAAAAAAGGTTTATTTAATATTATTTCTAAAATTTTCAAGCTCTTTTAGAGTTTCAATTTCCACATTCAAAGGAGACTTTTTTAATTTTTAATTTACTACTAGTTCAACAGAGTTAAGAATTTGTTGTTATTGGCAACTCTGACACTAGTTCGTGTATCAGTATATTTTCCTGTATCGGGAAGTTTCGTAATAATGATATAGCAAATAATTTAAGTTTCAAAGATTTATTGAAATGGCTGAAAACGGCAGATATGTAATGGGAGGCTTGTTTGTCCTCTTTTTTGCGTTTTCTGTAAGGGAGATATTTTCAGGAAATACGGGAAACGACGCATCTGTTGTGAAAGAAATTCCAAAAACTAATTTCAAAAATGCTTTTACTGGTCCAATGCTGAAATTTATGTATTGGTGAGAATTAATTTTGATTTATACCGTTTCTGGATGCTTCAATTTCTACTTATTATTAATTTTGAATTATTATTAATAAATACATTAAGTAATAAAAGTTCAGTTTAAATAAAATAAAGTGATAAAAGTTTAAATCATATTTTGCATTTGTTTTAGTTTCTGTAACCTTGTTATCTTTGAAATGTTTTGAACTGTTGTTCTATAATGTTTGAACCTACTTTTATAAAGCCAACTATCAATATGTATTCTTATTTTCTTAACGTAGAGAATTATTTTTTACAACTATCTGTTTACTATGTACATATTTTTATTTTTTAATAATTATTCCTCCTGTTGTCAGAAAGTTTATATTAATATTGTTGAATTTTATTATTGTTATTAAAATTAATCTGCTAAATTTCTTATTTCTAGAAAATTAATTTGCTTTTGGGCATTAACTACCAATTGAAAACTTTCATTAAGTCTTTAATAATGTATTTCATTCATGTAAAAAAACATAATTTCAGAAATAAAAGTTTAAGAAATTATTTTTAATATTTTTTTGCGTAGCTTGTGACACAATTTGAATTGATCACAATTCCCATTAATTTGGGTTCTATTTTACAGATTTTTTAAAAAATTATGCTGGCATACATAGCATACCCCCCCCCCCCCCCTGATATAAGCAATTTTCCTTTGTTATGTTAAAAATATTCTAAGAATTTTCATGAAAATAAACATATTTTGACACTCAAAAAGGTTTTTGAAATGCAACTATTTATGGGCTTTCTCTTTCATTAAAAAAATCAACAAAAATGATTTTATTAATTTTTTAACATTATAGTTGAATATCAATCAAGTGTAATTTTTTTATATGTAAAATATTACACTCACATCTTTTCTTAGTTTAACTTTTACTGAAGGAATAATTCTAATTTTTATAATTGGTTTCATTATTTTTAGTTATTCTTGAGGTTATCGTCGTGTCTTCGAGCAGTATGCTTCTATCATTCAAGAAAAGTATCCAGAAATTACTGTTCTCGGAGATACGTTTCCTCCTCCTCCATTCCGTATGCATCTAGCTAATATTATAGGATTTCTGAAGTGGTGTATAATTGCAATGGTATTAGCCAATTTCAATCCTTTTGTTGCTTTAGGAATAAATACACCTTCCATCTTCATGTGGATGACACAAAATAAGGTAATTATTCCAGTATTTATTTTTTAAATTTAAATTAAGAATATTCAAAATGCCTTTTTTAATTATTTTTCTGATGTGTAAAAAAAAAAAAATTCTCACTGTTATATGGTAAAAATACAATTATATAAAAGTTTTACTTTTTAATTTTTCCAAATTAAAATTTCGGAAATTAAAAATAACGAATTATTTTTAATAATTGAAATTCTGTTGGTATTGCTTGCAATAAACTTTTAATTTTTTTTATAAAGCCTCTTTAGTTTCTATTATTTTTTTTATTATATTAGTACATCAAATGATGTCAGGTTCATAAATATGTAAAATTATTACTTGTGGGACCTTTTTTATTATGGTTTTAATTTCATAGACTTAAATTGATGTAAAGGCAAAGCGTTATGACTTTAGCTAGGTTTCATTATTTCAGAGATATTTTAAACAGAATCTGTTGTAAAGGTTTAGTTTTAATTACACTTTGTTACAAGAAATTTTCTAAAATGTTTACATGTTTAGTTGGTTAAACTTGAAGATAAGTTAGCTCATAAATATAATCATTGCTGAAGTTACAAATTTATGGAAAAGAAAGTATTCATTAATGTTTTAAGAAGCAGTCAATTTGCATTATCTATATTTCCACTATCACTAATGCTTTGTTTTCTGTGGAAATAAATTAACATCCATTTGAGTCTTGGAGAAAGTCATTAATTAGTTTAATAATTTTTCAGTAAAATATTATTTGTCATTGTTTGAAAATAATGTACTTTTTCGTTATCTCGGTGCAAATGTGAACCATACGTTAGCCAAGTCAACAAACAAAGCATAAGAAATTTGGTTGAATTCTACATTATTTAGCGATTTCTTGCTACACTCGGCTAACAGAAAAGTACTGAAAATTATCATTTTTCTCTTGTGTTGTGTTGAATATGGTCAAAAGATATGTGGAGGTTAATAGTAATAAAGATTTCAAAATAATTAAAAAAGTGTGTTTGAATGTTATTTTGAGATGTTTTATGCAAATCAGATTAACAGTTAAGTAGTAAAGCTAGAAATGGATGTGTGGTGGTGGTGGGTGGGTCTAATGCCACTTGGTCATACCAAGTCCAAATGAGTGGAGCTCTTTTGAATCAAGGCAGAAGCATATGCCTTTCATTGCGAACGAGCACCGTTAAGCTGAAAGTATAACTTTGCTCGAACACACATGACACAACCCTTTTTCGGGGCTATCAAACTCATTCATCCATCTGCAAGTCAGAATTTAGATCCTAATCATAGACCAACTCATCTCTGATTCAGTACCCCCAGAGGTATAATTTCTTATAGGAACTTGGAGGACTTTGCAGTCATGACATATTTAACGTGCCCCAACTGCCATTAGCCAACCCGGTGGTTTTTGACTGAGACAAGGACAGAACTTGTTACCTTTTGGTTACGAGACTGACGCTCTACCAACCAGGCTATTGCAGCCCTATGGATGTGTTATTCGATTGTACCGCATATCATTATCTTGAGATCAAAAGCTAGTGATTAAACTTTCCTATAAAATTAGTGAATGTATAATTGTTGTGTTGCTCGACTTTCAAATAGGGAAAAAGAATGAAGGTGCACACACTTATACAAAAAGCTTATTTCATTAAAAAAATGATTGCAGTAGAAAAGGTTTAAAGTGATAGAAAATTTGTAGATTCTTGAGTTTAAATTGTAAAAAGTGATTGGTTGAATAGATGAATTGTTAGTCATGACATCAATGGAATGTAAATGTGTTAGTGAAACTTGGAAAATAACTGGGATTCTGAAATCACTGAACATATTGTATATAAAATCTTGAATGTGTACCCATTCAAAATGCAGACATTCCATAAGCTAATTCTGGCAGATATTACTAATGACTAAACTTTTCCATATGGATGTTGACGCAATTAGAAACTTAATACTAATAATTGTCAAAAATCTTGTGGATGAATTCGGCCTATTGATTCACTTTATCAAGGCATCAGTATGTGAAACAGTATATCTGGGTGAGTTTAAATCATTTTATGTACCTGACTGTGTCGTCTATTTGGTGTTATTTTACTGTGCTTTTCATGCTCAGCTCTTTCTTTTTGTAGAGCATTAAACTGTATTTGACTGGTAAGCCTGGAATGGGCTGTTCCTATACGATAAGTCATGTTGGGATGTTATATATAGTTGTAATAGATGTTGTAACTAATCTCATTTGCCTAATTTCTTATGATGGTGGTCATGTCAAAAGATTTTAACCTTAAATTTTAAATAAATGCATAGTTTAATGCTATTATGATCTGTTTGTGTTTGTGAAAAATGTCTCAGTATGATGTGCAATATTCTCAAATAGTTACTTTGAAAATAATTTCTTTCTATGGAAGAAAAAAAAATGTAATGTCCTTCTAATTATATTAATGCAACTCTATTGTTTTCAAGCATTACTACTTTTATTATGAATTTTTAACATTTATATGAATTTTCAACATCTTGTCTATGTAATATTTATATATAATATAAAGTTCATTTGTGTTGGTTATGATTTTGTTTATCATAAATTAACATATAATAATAAATTTATTTTTGGGGAAAAAAATGTTGTAATGCTATTATTTTACAGACCTTTTGTATCTATAACATTGGAGATGTACTGAATAAGCATATTAGTACAATTTTAAATAAAACTTTTTTCTATCTGTTTGAAAATCTGATTTACATCACTTCAATTTGTTCCTGTATTTATAAATATAAATTTTGAAGTAAAAATTTCTGCTGTAATGTCTCCAGTTGGTTAAAATATTTAGAAACACTAAAAGGGCAAGTTATTACTTCATGAGAAAATATATCAATCTTCTTTTGTATAAGTAATTGTTAATTTAAATAATTTTACTTAATAACTATACTCTCATAATAAAATATGTTATCTTATTCAAAAATTTAAATGCCTTTTTTTTAAAGGAAGTAACCTTTTAATAAATCAATTATTTATTTGAAATTTGTGTAATTGATTTATATAATATTGTGTAATATAATTTAGGTAAGTATTTTAAGCATATTTTTATTCTGTTGTATGTATGTATGTATGTATATATAAGGATATTAAATAAAACTATCTTAAACTAAAAGTTAATAATTTTTTTTCTTTTCAGCTTTATGCCTGTTTAATGGTGTTTTTCCTTAGCAACACAATAGAAGGCCAATTAATTTCAACTGGAGCATTTGAAATACTATTTAATGGTAAAAAAAAACCTCTCATTTTAATGATATTATAATGAATGCATTGAATATAAAAAAAAAAAAAACTATCTATAAGATACAAAATTTTGAAAAAGTTTTATTCCAAAAAAGTCTGTTTTATTATGTAGCCATATTGACATCATAATTAAAGAAATGTTAATGGAAGATGATATAATAAAATTGTTTATTGGTAATGTTCATTACTGAAATGAAACAAGTGTGTGTGTGGGGGGGGTGAAAATAAAAAATCTTATCACTGAATTCTATAGCTCATTTGTTTGTTGCCCCATCAGATACTAGAAAGAAATTATATGTTTAATAATGCTACAATATTTATGTTTGATTATATTTATTTTCATTGTTTTACTTTTTTCATTTCAATAAGGGATTATTAGAATAATTAATTGTTGATAGTTCTCGAATATATATATATATATATATATATATATAATACACACACACACAAGCACTTTTATTCTTCTCCATACATTTAGAATGTAACTAATGTTTTGTGTATTAATGTCTTTCAAATAAAGATAGATAATACTTTTTTGGGGGAACCTTTTCTATTTTCTGTATTATAGCAGCATACTTTTAGTATTGTTAGATTTTTTCATAGATTAATATTTAAATTTAGTCAATTTTTATAAATTAATGATATGTGGAAAATTTATTTTTTATGATTTTAATTATTTTATTGTTAAATTGTTTTATCTTGTAACCGATTTAGGTGAGGAAAACTCACATTTTTATTTTTTCAAAATGTTTACCATATTAAGTAGGAAATAGGAAGAGTTATATTTGATTGTATAGTTACATTTTTATTTAAAATAAATGAAAGTGTCATGAATATAATTATTTAATCGTTTAAAAAAATTCAATCAGCATATATTACAACTACTTAGTTTGATTTAAAAAAAACATTAAACATTCAAAGCGTCTATTTGATGTTGGCTCACTTTGCTTTTTACAATTCTTTTTTGCTGGTAAATTCTAATCCTGAAACAAAAGTACTTTTATTATTTCTAAATTTTCTCAAGATCTGATGAATAAATTAATTTTAAAAACTCGTTTACAATGTATTTTAAATTTTAAAACTTACTTCTTATGGGAAAATAATACTTATCAAGTGCACTTGATCTAATAATCAATATCCTGCTCCCTTTATCATGTTTAATAATTGTTTTAATTAATGGAAGTTTTTTAAAACTATCTTCTGATCAAAATCAAGTTATTTAGCTAAGTTAATTTTAAGGTTTACACATTACTAAAGCAGTATTATAAGTTGAATGAAATATACTAAATGAAACATATTTAAAATCGAGCATTTTCTTTCTTTCTACTGAATAAATTCTTATATGCATAATATATTATCAATCAGTTTTGTTGTATTAATCTTTTAACATTTTTCGGGCATTATCACAGTTGTATATATATATATATATATATATATATATTAAAACAAACATAATTCTATTCAGAAAAGATCCATGAACATGATGCATTTACTCTGATTATCAATTATGATTTCAGTAGAAGTGTATGTTTAAATTCTACGTTTTAAACTTAAAGCATACATGCAGTCCTTTGTTGCATCAATGTTAGTTTTTTTTGAAAAAAAAAGAGGCAGAGAAAAAAGCTTAAATTACTTTTATGGATGAAATTAAAATGCTTAATAGATTTCTCTTTTCAGATGTACCTGTTTGGTCCAAAATTGAAACTGGTAGAATACCTTCACCACCTGAGCTTTTCCAAATAATTGAAGACAATTCATTTTTTAGGGATGCCAATCCACGTTCATTACAGTTATAGCATACATTAAATGAACATAAACGTTTTGTTGGTAAGTGGTATTTATGAGTTAGCACTTAGGTGATTTTATGTGTATAATGAACCTAGAAATATCAGAATGTTTCTTTTCATTACTAATATTCTAACCAATTATTCATGCTTTTCAACAAAATAGTGTATTTCTGATACATTCATTTTCTGAAAAAGTGTTTTGTATATTTATTGATTGGATTTGTATGACAATTTTCAATAGTAATATCTTCTATACTTATAATAAAGCTCAATGTGTGTGTGTGTGCGTGTGTTGGCGCTCTACAGGCCAGACTGTTGGATCTACAGCTACCAAATTTGGTACATGTATACCTTGGAGGTCCGGAATGTGCACCCTTTTTTCGAATTTGAATTAATTAAAATTTAAGCGAAATTTCGACGTTTTTCCGCTATAACTTCCGAAAATATTATTGCACAAACATGATTTTTATATCAATTTAAAGATAAAAAAATTAGCTTTCTAATGGTATCAGTTTTTTTAATTTATAATGTAAACTTCTATTTTTAATGAATTTTTAAAGAAATATTTTAACCATGTTTTTATCACGTGACTGGATAAAATAAAAGAATGCCGGAAGTTCAAATAAAAAAAATATCATTGCAAAATAAATCTACAGAAATGCAACTTTCAGCACGTGACTGGATAAAATAAAAGAAATATAAAATATGATATTTTCTTTGAAAAATAAATGCAAAGCAAAGGTTTCTACAATCGTTTGCAATATGTATACCATTAACTCAATAAATCTTCTTCATTTACAGTAAACTTGATTGAATTTTGACAGGATATGCATTGAAATCCCGAATTAATGGTATATTTATGTAATTGTTTGCAATATCTGTATCATTAATTTAATACTTTTTTTCCCTTTCTCGCTTTTTTTAAAAAAACATTTAACATTTTGGCAACATCATCGAAATTTTTTTTAATATTTTGGAAGCATAACCGATGGTTAAAACTGACAGATTTATAAAATTAAAGAATATTACTAGGAAAAGGTGTACTTTTAGAACTTTCCGTCCATCATCTTAAAGAAAATACTAATTTCAGGTCAATCAATGCCCGGAATTACTTCAAGGCTAATGAATATGTGATTTAATTGAAAATTTTAGAACGCTTTACTCATGGCGAACCAGCTGGTCGCCAAAGGCGGCTAGTATGACATAAATTTGCTTGATTTTAATAAAATTAAATTTTTACTTCAGAACAGAAATAAATAGCTTATGTATCTAATTGTAATCTTAAAAATAAATAATTAAAAAGTAATAGTGATCATGGGTGCTCCAATTATTGCTGGATTTACTGTCACAAAATGCAATGAGTGGGTATGTGTGCCAACACACTCCAGGCCAAATTATTTGACGTAGAGTTTCTCAATTTGGTCTATATTTTGGTGGTGGGAATGTGTCCCTCTAAGCACTGTCCAAAGAATTATAAATTTTTATTAAAAGATAAACAATATTTTGATTTTTTTTTTTGTATAACTTCTGAAAATATTCCCCCACAAAAATTAATATTAGATTGTTTCAAATCCAAAATTTATCTTTTTAACTATGCCAATTTATTTGTTAAATTCTTTGGTCTAGATTTAATTTAAACATATTTTCATTCTTGTGAATGAAGTTAAAACAGTTGCATTGCTTCACCAAATATTTGTCACATGCATTTCTTATATGGCTGAAATTTGTAGGACCCATTTTAATATTAATGTAATTTACAGGATGAATAAAAAAGTGAAATTATATCATAATTAGATACAGATATAATAGTACTCTGATGTCATATAGATTTTATAAGGTTTATATTTATAATGACTACATACAAAACTATTAAAATAACATGTCTTTAATAATTGATAATTTGAATGAAATTTTATCCAAATGATTGAACTGATATTAATCATTATCTCTGATAAACCAGCTAGTCGCTAAAGTTAACTAGTATTATAACAAAATGATTAATAATTAATAATAAAAAATTTCTGTTAAAATTTTAAATGTTCTGTGACTTAAATTAATCTAAAATTAAAATAAAAAAATGCTGTTTTTTTAAACCATTGATGTGAATGCCAGAAATATCCACAATAATAGTGAAGTAAAACTTAATAATAATAATAACAAACTGATTATAGGTATGGAATCTGTAATACTCATACTTGAAAAGAGATCTATTTTAAAACTCCATGAAGCTCTTATTATGGAATAAAATTTTTTAATTGGATTTATTGGCCAGTTTTTTTGTTGCTGCCTTCTTATTTTGCCAATATGGGGCTATAACTTTTCTTAATGAATTCAATAATCTTTTACTGCTGTATGAGAAGTTTTGAATTTAAAAGACTTTGTTATGAAGAACATATTTACTTTTTCTCCCAAGCTTATTAAATTTGTTTAGATGTTACTGATTTTCATAATGTAAAGTATCTGGAAGTCAATAAAATACTTAATTCAAAATTCAATAAAAAAAATATATTGGATTTGCAGAAATATTTTTCTTCATGTAATAATTATTGGATAAAACAGATCTCTTCCATTTCTTACAGGTTTCTTTGTAGACAACAAACTTCATTTTTTAGACTTATATGAAATTTCTTGCTTAAAGCTGTACTTGCGTGCAAGAAATGGATGACACCTGTCAAGATTATGAGGTTTGTTGATTAACAGAAAAACCTACAGACTTTCATTCTAATTAGAGCTATTGATGTTTTGTTTCTTTTGTATGTATTGTGCACTATAATTGTCATTTATTTATCTGATCTTTTTGTAAAAGGGTATTCAAGCTTTGATTTTTACATGAATTTAAATGTTGAATTAAAAGAAGTTATTTATAATAATTGGTTCAATAAAGTTTGTTTTTAAATTTTTACACCAGGTTTTTATTGTATTAGAAAATGCATATAACGATACTGATTACTACTTAAAATACCATTAACCATATGTAAAATGTTATATTTTTCACTTATAAAATTACACTTTTTTTTTTCAATAAAAAGTTTAATACATTTGATCTTGGTATATTCCATTAGAAAACAAATTCATACATCTCAATAAAAATATTTTCTCATTATTTACAAGATTTCAATACATTTTATATTTGATTACATAATGTACAACTCCGAGAATATATGAAAGTTTCAAAGATGACCTAAACCCCTTTTCTTTTTAAGTCCTTACTTGAAATCTTCCAGCTTTTGTAACATATTTCACACCTTTAAAAGGCTTATATTTCTGAAAAGTTTTAAATTATATAAATTTCTGATAAGAATAGACAAATTATTAGATTAAATTACATAAATATAAAATTCTCCTGTACAGCAAATAATTTTCAGAATAAATATTTAATAGAATACACAGAATTTGTGAATTGTATATAAATCTGTATTTTAAAGTATCATAATAAAAAAATTGTTAAATTTTAAATTGCAAGAAAAATCAAACTATTATAAATATTGAATTTTTTACAATCATATGAAATATTAATTTTTCTTGAATGAATGTAATGATTCTTATGACTCAGTTAAAAACCATATATATTACTATATGTAGAACAGCTAATAATATATTCCAGTAAAATTAAATTAAATATATTTTCCTCTGGCCTTTTTTTCACTTCCTATTTGTTGGATTGGATAAAAATAACTTGTGTTGGGGAATAACTTTTAACAGTAACTTTAAATTTGTCATTGTTTTTCTACGTATGATTATTTGTTTGTAAATATGTTTCAACATTATTTAATAAATCATTCTTAAACAATATACTGGGAAATGTTACTTAATTCACTGTAGATGTTCAAAGTGAATACACAACTAGTCACATTGGTTCAATATTATTGCATTCCAAAATTACATGCAGCAAATTTGTTACTTGTCAAAATATATTCAAACAAATTTGATGCGATTAAAATTCATTTTGTATTTATATGAAGGTGTTGGTCTGTTTTGACTAAGTGTAAGTAAATACAAATTTAAAATGTTATATCAGCTAAATTTAGTGTACTATTTTAACATCTAAAATATAAATCCATCCAAGTTGTCTTGTTTTTAAACTATAGTTCTATACCAAATTTTGGATTTAGTTGATCAATGCAAAAGATTCTGAAATGCATTTTTTTTTAAATATTGTGAAACCCAAACTCTAGAGGGAGAAAAAAAAGTACTTGTGGCTTTTATAGTCTTTTGTAAAGGTCATTAATTTTTATGATGGAGAAAGGAAGGGAGGGGGGGCCAACATTAAAGTCTTGTGAAGGCATTAAGGAAATTGGAATCTAATTTCTTGATATTTTTTATGGTGAAAGATTTTTTGTATAAATGAAATTCCTAAAATTGAATTAACATAAAACTAATTACTTGTTCAATATGTCAGGAGGCTTTCACTACTAACAAAATATGACGAGTAAGTAAAAGCTACTTGGGAAAAAAAAACATCTGTAATAAAATTAACATGATTTTCTTATATTCTAGATTTGTTCACTTAATTCTTCTTTTTAATGTAGGGAAATTGAATGTTTTTTTGCAAGTTTTTGAAATAGAAATTGTATTAGAAAATAAATTATTTTAATGTTTTTTTATGTTCGCAAAAACTATTCAACAATTATTAGTGGTATTTTATTTTTATATATGTAAAAATTTTTATTTCATGTTTAGATAATATTTAACTTAATACATTTCATTGAATTTAGAGTTCTATAACTAAAAATATTAAGTGAATGCTGGTTTCTATGATTATTTATTCTCTAAAAAGCCTTAATAAGAGCTTTTTTACATTATATAAATAAATTTTATTTTATATTAATATAAAAATAAAATAGTGTATAAAATAATAAATAGTGTTTAAAAATAAAATATGATACAAAATGGAGAAAAAAAATCTCAATTCATACAAATCATATCTTACCTCTCCATACATATCCAAACGATTGACTTTCAAACCTGATATTGCTAATTGATTAATAGTGAATTTCACCTAGAAATTAGATAAAATAGAAACCATGAGTTTTTAACTCGTAGCAGCAACAATTTATAATGATAACAATATTATAGAATTCAAATTCATTATAATTAGTGTAAAGAAAAGTAACCAGAAATATATGAATCACCAAATCAGCATTTTTCATGTTCCAAATCAATAATTCACATAGATTTGTAAATTTTCTTATAACATTGCAAATTTTCAAATTTGTGAAATTTGGTTTCAAGTAGTAATTGATGCTAAGAACAGAAAAGTCATATTATAAGTTGCTTACAGTTAAAGTAGGATTACTCTCTGGAGTTCCAGTTCCACTTTGCAAAGCAATCTGAAAACATTAAAAATCACAATGAGGTTATTTAATACTATTCAATAAAAAAAATATTTTTTTCAAAAGAATATTAATAATTTTATAAATTTTTTAAAATGTTACAGATGCCTTTTTAAATCACATAACATAAAAATTTTATATTCTATTTTAAATCAGAAATCTATCTTTCTTTCACAATATATAAAGATTTTTTTAACATTATAAGATTGTAATTAATTATAAAATTATGGATAAATTACATTCCACTTTTTCAGTCTTGTATTTAAAAGACATTATAATTAGATATTAATAAACTTCTGCATGACTTTAGAATTAATATATTTTAAAATTTAGACGAAATTTCGAAACAGCATTGAAATTCAATAGTTAAAGAAAAAATGCTTTTCCTATGTAAATCATTTCCCACTGATATTCTATTATGGATAAGTTTTTGAAATTCCACTTATGTATCAAGTTTATCATGTCAAGCTTAAATAGTAAAATCAAGTATCTTTATTCTTCTTACTATACAGATGCATGAAGTTAATGAGGGAACCTAAAAGTTCAATAATGCGATGATAAGATATGAATTAATTACTTACAGATCCTTTTATGTTTGGTCTTCGAAGAGATTCAATTCGTCCTACTTCCCAAATCATAATTTTGCTAACAGGATCAAAGGTGTATTTGCCTTGACTAGGCCTTAAAGTCATATTTAATACTGATTTAGGCATAGGAATTTCCACAATCACGTTTTCTAGCTGCAAACATACAAGGATTATAATCTACTTAATTTTTCCAATTATAATCATGCAATAAAAAAAGGTAAAGAATTCAGTAATTCATAGACTATCATAAAATATTATAAAAGCAAACAAAGATACACACATTATTTTCTTAAATGTTAGAAAATAATAATTATTTTCTAATATTGCTATTAAAAAAAAATTCTCTGAACTTTTCTTACTAACATTTTAAAAAAATGTTGACTATACAAATCATAAGAAATTTCATTAAGTGCAAAAACAATTAATTTACATGATATCACTAAAAATGAGTAATGACTAAAAAATCATATAAATCTAAAACCTCTGCTAAAAATTAAATCATTTAAAAAAAAGTACAGAACAATCGTGTTTTTGTTATTCTTTTATTATTATTATTGAGATTTACCTCTCTCTCTCTCTCTGTATGTATATATATGTATGTGTGTGTGTGAATGTATGTGTATTTCTGTCTCATCAGTATTTCATTCCTTTTACTGCACAGCTTTTTACATTCTGAAATATCTAATACACAGAAGGGCAAATGATGTTTGATTTTTTAAAAATTCATTTCTTTAATTTCTAGTAAATACAGAAATTTGATTTGTTTACAATAAATTAAATTTGAGATGCAATTTTTTTTAAAACACATGTTGTAGGTTTTTTTCTGAAACTCTGAAGTATAACTGAAATAATAATATTAATAAATTAATAAAAAAAATATATGTATATTTATCCCTAAAGTATTAAATTTCATATTTTCTTTTTATTAGTAATGTATATATTTTTACACACATATACAATTTATTTTAATTTAAGAAAAATTCCAAACACAACCATATTAATAACTTTCAGTCAACTTTTATATTCAAGAAATCAAATTTATTCTGAAGTATAGAAATTAAATAAAATTTAAAGATGTACACAATTTATAACTACATAATGTTTGATTCAACACAAATATAAAAAACTATTTAAAGATGATAATTAAAAAAATATGAATTTCACTTACAGCTTTTCCCATTGTAACTTGAGGTCCCACAGTTATCTCTAACTTACCACCACTCACTTCAGAAAATGATAAATCATGACGAATATAGAAAGGCATGGCCACCATGCTAAAATCGAAAAAAAATTTTAATGTAGCAATATTAAAAATAAGTACTTACTAGAGCTACTTCAAAGACCGAAACTACAAATTTCAAAGAAATTAATTTAAAAAAAGATATTGATTTCTTTACACTGATGGTATAAAATAAGCAACAAATGATAAATTGGCCTAAATAAAAAAAAATTAATAAAGAAGATTATTTGCAGTTTTCTATATGTTTTAATATTTAAAAATTACGTTTTAAAAGATTACAATTCTTTTATAATGAGGGATAAAAGAGGCAAAACAACAACAATAAAAATAATTAACAAGTAATATAAACTATTCTAAGTTTCACAGACACAATACAAATATCATTCAGAAAAAAAAAATTACTTTTGGGATCCTATGTGATATGACATCAGTCTAAAATTACCATCTGGAGGTACAAAAGACAATATACGTTCTGACTGGAAGGAAAAAGTTATTAATTTAATATAAATAAGGAAATTTAATATCATACAATTCATTGAAGCATGATATTGATATTTTATAACAAAAAAACATATACAAATAAATTAAATAAAGAAAAAACTCTAATGTTAGAAAATTAAACTATTCAAAGAAAAACTAAAACTTACTTCCCAACGGCGAAATCGAACACATGGATGAAAACTAACATCATCAAAAATTCTCGGATTAACAAAAGACAAACTGAGATCTGGCATCCCACTCAATTTTATACAGCAATCAATCTATTGAAGAAAAAGACATAAATTTATGCCATAAAGAATGGATATAAATCAATGCAGATCAAAAGTGTAATTATAACTTTTCAGAGGACAATAGACAAATTAATTGAAAAATTTCAATTATATATCTATTATAATTTAATTAAAATTTGATTAAAAAATCAAATTAGAAATAAATATTAAATTTAATTGAAAAAAAACCCCCAAAAGATACAATGAATTTTGCTAAAGACTTTCTCAAGAGTACAACATACAACTGTCCATTAGAGAAACATGGCTTATCGAAATTGATACCACAAGCACTCAGTGACTGATCCTGAGATTTATTAATGGTCATAGCGACAGCAAGCCACATGGAAAATTGCAGTCATTTAAATTCAAATGATACATCAGTTGATACTAATGGCATGCAGGGCATCAAAACATCTTTCTTAAGAATGGTTACTCGATCACATTGTTTAGTAACATGTTTACAGCTAGCCATGTGCCATTACATAGACACGGTTGATTGATATTTTGCAACATTATGATCACTGATACTACTTTTAATTGAAGATTAAGAAGGATGCAATCCTGGCGAATCCAGAGTGCTCAAGAATTCTGGTTGACACATCATCTTGGTTAGTAGTGCAATCAATTGATTTTTATGTCCCTTGGTATAAAAGTTGTCATGAAATTGTTCCTTGTAATATTTGTTGCCCCAAATAAAGCCATTTGGAAGCAGTTATATTTTTGAATAATTGTAAGGAAATAAATTGAATCCATTAAAATTCCTGAAACCATAGAGTACAATGGGCTCGGTGGTGGAACCAATGGCATCAATTTCACTTTGCCATTTGCACAACACAATCCATTTGCTTCATTTTTGTATTTCATAGTCTTACAATGTGACAAACTGAGTTCATAGATTCATTAGCAGAACATAAGATCGAACGGTAGTCAATTGAAACATCATATCTGAAAGCCGCTTATGAAACACTGAAAACATCTTGAATATGAAGCATTGCTCATGATTGAAATCTTTTCAATTTCATTTCACTCTTTGCATTGCTGTGTAGAGCAATTTGATTGAAAATTAGCCTGGTTTACAGCTTTTTGAGTTCTTTGACTGAAATTGCTGCACCCACGTTTTATGGGCATCTCAGTTCTAAATATAAACACACTAAGCAAATAAACACAAAATTGGTTTTTTAGAGAAAAAAATTAAAAACAATCAAGAAAAGGCCATATAAAGAAATAATTTAATGATTCTTGTAATTTTGATGATATGTTTGTAGGTCAGTAATATTATTTTATTTGATTACATGCAACCCCTTCCCCTTTTTACAAATTTTATTTTTGGCAGGCATAGATTAATACGTATACAGCCTCAACAATTTGAAGGTATTCAAAGACAATACTAACGTGCAGCAAATGTTTTGTTTCGGTTGATGTCAAATGTTTGACAGTTGGGGACAGATGTTTTAAATTACTCTGTCGTTTCTATGGGAAAAGAAAAGTGTTTCTTCTTTCCATAAGAACCTTCATTATGCCTTAATGAAAATATGAAGACAAAAATTAGCCGAATTGGTCAAACCCTTCTTGAGTTTTGTGCTTAGCAACATATAGGGCAATTCATTTTTATTTATATACATTTTATCTCTAAATTTAGTATTAGTTATTATTATTGGTAGTAGAATTTATTTAGTATTTTGTCTCCAAATCCTTAATTTCCTGAGAATTTCTGGGGTCATAAGAGTCAATTTTTTTGAATGAAAAATAGAAACTTCACAGAAAAACATCCCTGGTTTGAATCCCCGCCTGAGGATGACTTTTGAGAATGTCTGCCAGCCATTTTCATTATATCTTCTTTTTTAGTTTTTGATGCATTAAACTTAAAATTTATTTCTAATTTGGTTAAGCTTATTTGTGTTTCAGTTGTAGCAGCAGTAGTGCTTTCTAAATACAATGTATTTTTTATTAGTTTGGTTCAGGATGTATTTTTTAATTCAATTTTATAATGATGGCTTTTGGATTTATAGTTTTTATTAATTTATATAATATTCCTTGTAGAAAATGCTATGGTTCCACTTGTGCTTCACACTGATTTCATACTCTGATGCAGAATGAATATATAGTTTTGTAAATTTTGTATTCTTTTTCCAAATTTTAATACAGATTTAATGTGTATCTCTCTCTCTTTCTCTGTGTGTACACACACACGCACGTATGCACACAAAGAGAAACGTACAAAGAGAAAGATTATGTGAAATATCAAATTTTTTCTCTAGATTAAATATAAATTTTAACCTAGAGCATTTTTTTAAAGATATGAACTGTAGGAGATTCTTCAGATTTAAAATATACAACTAACACATCATAGTTAAAAAAAATGACTTGCATATTTTCTTTTCTTGAAAAAGATTTTTTCTTTTATGATTATATAATATGATTTAAATAACAATATGAAAAGTTGATTTAGTCCTTATGACCACAGTTTTTCAAATGTAATTTTTGAAATAATCAATTCTTAAAACAGAAATAATCGATTCTTGAAACTCACTATTCAATTCCTTTCAAATTTATTTTTTATATGTATATGCAATACAATTTTTTCAAAAAGAAAAAAAAAATCTATAAATAGAAACATATTCAAACAGATGTATACAATAATAATTTTTTAAATTTATAAATATTTTGAATAAATAGTCAAAAACTGAGCTTTGAAAACTAAAATTTCAATTTTATCGATGAACCATATTTAAATTAAAAATTCACGTTCTGACATTAATGAAGTTTGCAGTCATACTACTTGAAATGGTTTGTTATTCTAATAGCTTCCATCTTCTTATGAGAATATTTATTGTAAGTGATACCTGTTTATGAAAATTTACTCAAAATGACAGTGAATACACTAATATTTTAAAGCGAAACAGCAGCAGTAAATTTTGTAAAGTATATTTACTTACACATCCTTGTATTTCTGCAGATATCACTGACCCTCTGTTATCCATTATGGCATCAATTTCTTCAATTATATCAAAGTAAGCTTCATTATTTGCATATTTTACACCTGTTCTTCGCCATGGTATACTAGAAAGCTGGCCTGTTGGTAATGTAGAACTTATACTGAAAGAAAATCATATGTATCAATAAAACCCATAAAGAATAAAAATTAAGATAAAAAAAATAATAGTTTTTATCATTTTCAAATTGCTTTTTCATATACTTAATTATGACACAAATTCCCTTTTTCACTTAGGACTAACTATGTAATAGTGAGTTCTGCAACATGTTTTGAAAGTTATTTTTATAAAGCAGCATGATAATAACCAAATAAATTTTAAATATTGCAGTTTCCCCAAAATGTATTATTACAATATAAACAGTCTTGAATAAACAGAACAGAATAGTTGTTTTCTATCTGCTTTATGATGCCTATTTGCAGAAAGAACAATTTCCATTAATAATTTTTTTAAATTTCCTATTATTTAACTCATATTTATATTTATAATAAAGCTCAATGTGTGTGTATGTGCGTTTGTGCTCTATAGGTCACACCATTCCACCTAGAGCTACCAAATTTAGCATGTGTATATCTTGGACAAAAAAGAATGTGCACCTCGGAACGACTTTCTTAAATTTTTAATTAGAATTCAAAATTAAATGAAATTTTGGCATTTTTCTGGTGTAACATCCAAAAATATTATCATACAAACATGATTTTTACATTAAATTAATTAAAAAATATATTTATAATAGTATCAGTATTTTAACATGTAACTTAAGCTTCTATTTTTAACGAATTTTTAAAGAAATATTTTAACCATAATTTTCAACAATATGTTTCGGGCAAAACAATAAGATTTAATCTGCACAATCCCATAAAAAGGAAAAAAATTCGCTT
>JAPMOQ010045993.1:1608578-1633300 GCA_026543055.1 Argiope trifasciata
ATATATATATATATATATATAGATATAGATATAGATAGATATAGATATATATATATAGATATAAAATGTAATATTTTATAAAAAAAAAATGCAAAGTGATTTTTTGTATGATCATTTGCAATACCTACATCATTAATTCAATAAATCATCTTTATTTATGGTAAACATGAATGAATTTGTACAGAATTTGCATTCAAATTTGGGTCCAATGGTTAATTTGTAAATCAATAGTAATAGACATATTATACTGTTTAATATTGTTAACTTGATGTACATAAAGTAAATAATTACATTTTATGCAGCTTGAGACAAATAATGCATAACGAATAATAAGTTTTGAATTTTTCATTCTTTGCTCTGAGATATATATTTCACATAATATTTTTACTAATATTTTAAAAGGTGTTACATTAATCAATTGTTAAAACTGGCTGATTTATAAAAATAAAAGATTATTATGAAAACATGTTCTTTTAGATCTTTCCGTCCATCATCTTAATAAAAATATAAATTTCAGGTCAATTAATGTCTGGAATTACAAGGTTGATAATCAAATGAATGTGTGTTTGCGTATATGAATGAATGAATATGTGTTAGGTGACTATACACCTGCCCATATGATCTAGAGCTACCACACTTGGAATGCACATATTTACTCTGGAGGATGAAAAAGTATACCTAGACAGTTTTTTTTGAAACTTTAATTAATTAAAAATTATGCTAAAATTTGGAATGCTAAAGTTTTTTGGGGTAATTTTTCGAAAATATTACAGCACAAAACTGTTTTTAAATCCTCTTAAAAATAAATCCTTTTTTCTCATTTATAAACATTTTTTTTACTTACAAATTAAGTTTCTATTCCTAATGAATTTTTAAAAAATAAACTTAATTTTTAGTTTCTATAAATGAAGTTAAAGTATTTATTTACAGTATTAATAAAACAGTGTAACTATAACTTCCAACAATTTCTCAAAAAGTGAAAGATGAATTTAACCTGCAAGAGCACATTAAGAATGTACCAGTGCTTTGTTGTCACTTTAGCAAAGACTCAAACAGAATGATTAAATCAAACCAAGGAAAGTATGATGCTCAGCATGTGTTGAAATGGTAGCATAATGTTATGGAATAAATATAAGATGTGATATTTCCCACATAATTTCCCATCAGCTGATTGCAAATCAGAGTGATATATAGTACAATGAACAAATAAACATAGGGTGCCTATAATGATATGAGTTGCATGACTATCGAAGTTTGAAATTACATTACTCATGGTGAACCAGCTGGTTCCAAAGGCAGCTAGTTTAAAAATAATTAGAAAGAAAAATTAAATGATGAAATATCTACAAATCTCTTTTTAAGAATTACAACGGTGGAAAAACAGTAGAAAATATTTATTGTTTTCAATTCTTAAAAATCACTTTATTTCATCCTAGAGAGGTAGGAATGTTTATGTACAAGCAGAAGCAACAGGCAGAGACACAACACAGAATGACAATGAGGGAAACTCTTAAACATTTTATTCTGGTCTAATATACCATATTTTCATATAAAAATATTTTTTCACAGTACTAATACAATGACATTAAGAAAGGGATTTTTGCAAAACCAGGAAAGGGAAAAAGGGTTCTTTTTTCAAAAAATTTTTGTTAAGCCAGTGGTATTTCGCCTTTTCACTCAGAGTGTGGGAAAGTAAGACTTTTAGCTAATTTAGAAATTTTATAAAGCTTCTGTTGAATTAATTAGATAGAAAAAGTGGAATGGAATCAGGAAATATGAGAATATTCTAGAATGAAGTTTAAATGGGTTAAATTAAGATAAAACTTTAGAAATTCATTAGAATTAAAATTAAAAATATCATTACACACACTCTCTCTCACACAGAGAGAGAGAGAGAGGAGTTGATGTATATTTATCTTATGTATATTTATTAACATGTATATTTATCTTACTTTAAAAAAAAATCAAAACTTATCTTGATTAAAATGGAACAGAAATAAGTAACCAATTGTAACAAAATATGATTTATTAAATAGGTAATTGGAAAAAAGTTACAATGCATAAACTACACAAATGGCAATAAGTTAAAAAACGGAAAAAAAGTGTAGCATTTAAAAAATTGCACAATAAACAATTCACAAATTTGTAAAAATATACATATATAATAGAAATGAATTGAAATAAACAATGCACATTTATAGAGAAATCAATAATCATAACAGTAAAAAAATCTACGAAAGATAAATAGTTTTGATTGAAAAATTAAATATTAATGCAGAAGCAATGGAATAATATTCTGAGTAAAGGAAAACAGAAAGCCTGTGATAAAAGGATGGGGGTATATAATTGATCAACCATTTTTGGCCAGTTAAAATAAAGTTAAAGGCATGAAATAGTATATTTTACATCTATGAAATTATAAACCTAAATAAATATAACAACAAATTAATATTTAACTTCAGAGCTAAGCAATGCAACAATTTTTTAAGGTGGGTCTATTTCTCAATACTGCTATTATCTCCTGACTTATAACTAGAGGTATAAAATTATAGAAATAATTTTAGGGAAATGCAAAGTACAATGAATGTCAGAATGCCTTATCCCTTCTGTTCATTGTGTATAGTTTATGTTGATCCAAATTTGAATTAAAAAATATCCTATAAAGGAAGGTATTAAGGTTTAGTTACATGCATATTTAACTGACATTTTTAACAACTATTAATATTGACAAAGCAACAAATTACCAAAAGTAGATTACCAGCCCTAAACACTAGTACAATTTTGCTAATTTTTGTATTACATTAAAATTTATGAAAGCTAGTAATGTTACTAACAGTTGCTTGCTCTATCAACTCAACCCTCCATTTTAAAGGAATATTGCCAAAATAATGTAATTATCATTTAATCAATTTTAAATGTCAATTTTTCACATTGTAAGCATAGTAAAATAATTTAGAAGGCTCTATCATTGTTGAGCTACAAAGTTTAAATCAGTACTTTCTTTTGTTGTGATATGATGGAATAAATCATAAATGATTAATATGACTTAATCTTTTAAAGATTAACTCCTTAACAGTTGCATAATTTTGAAGAAAATAATCATAAAAGTGCCTATTTTTTTTTCTTCTAGAAAATCACATAAAAATGAGTGTATGTAAAATATTTACATTCATTATTAATTTTTAGCTTGAAATTTAAAAAAAAATAGAAAAAGTCCAAATTCAGGCTAATTATGACTGAATGCTAGTTTTCCAACAAAGAGAGAAAATAAAAAATATGTGTTTTAAGCATTCAAACATAATTTTATTGCATTTACACATGATGTAAATAAATTCTAGTAATTTTTTTTCTTGTGTGATGAATTTCAAAGAATGAGATGCAAAAGCCAACATCGCAATCAGGCCAATAGTACTGAGTTTTCTTTCTGCTGACATCTAGTTTAAAATAAATGAACTATCTCTAAAAACATTACAAATAGTCTAGGGCAGTACCATCTGGTGTATATATTGAGAAATAAACATGATTCCTGGCATAAGAAAAAGATTGTTTTAATATTTTTGGCGCCTTACTTTTGAACACTCCAGCCCGGAAATATCACGGGCGGGAGAAATAGAGGACGAAACTTCAGCCCCCTCATTTTCTCGGGAGCGAGAAGGAAGGGGTTAACTACGTTAGGAAATGCCTATTCTTCATCATATTAATATTATTAATATAGGAGAGTTAACTAATTTTGAAGAAAGAATTGTATCAAAGTGGAAAAGTACATTTTAAATTATGCTTGCAGGTGGAAGACATAGATTATGTAAATGCATTATAAAGATATAACAAATGAAAAAATATTTACTTGGAACGTCCAGTTACAGTATTTGCTATTGTACGCAATATGTTTGGTGGCTTTATCATCTCTTTCAAAATATTAGATTCAGTTGCAAGTGGGAATCCATTATCTAACATCTCATCCAAAAGCTGCAATGATAAATCTTGGTTAAATCAGAATATAACAATCAAATGAAAATACGGCATACGTTCTACAGCTTTACATGGTTTTTTTTTTAATTATCCACTTAATAAGGTAGACATTTAAATTATTGATTAACATTTAGAAAAATAAATCCTTCTTAAAGAGACCACAGTTAAAATTTTTAACATAAATTTAATAATGATTATTAAAATAGTCAAATGATTTCTTCATAATATCAAATCTGCTATAACATCTTTTTCAAATTAAAATATTCATAGAGCTAAAATTAAACAGAGAAGTTATGATGAATCCAAATTCCCAAAATGAATAATTTTATGTACTGAAATAGAGAAAATTAAATAATTTAGAAATTAACAATAATTAATCAATTTAAGACTTCTTACCTCATAAACTACTACATAATGTTCTTTGATTAGAGATTCAGAGCAATCTCCAAAGTAATCTTCAAAAGTTTCAACAACTCTGTGAAGAAATTCAATAACAAATAGAGGAGATACTGAAATGAAGAAAAAAAAAAGTTATATATATATAACAACACGATCTGGCAATTTCGGTACTTATACAGCTAAAAAATGAGACTTTTGAAAATAATTTCAATTTATTCTTCTACAAGAATTATAATTTGTAAATGGGAGAAGATATGATAAAAAGACATTTATATTGCAATACAACAATAAAGCGCCAGATATTTTTCCACTCGGTGATCTTAGTACAGATTTCTCAAGAATGTGTAGACTTAGAAAAGGGAATCTTAGATCATGCACAGACACAGTCAAACCTCATATAGTCAACAGCTCTCATAATAAATGATTCATAAAGATTCATAAGATTAAAGTGAGGATTAGTGTGCTCCTTCCCCCGAGTTTATTGCCAACATGACAATCCAACAGAACACTCTTCCAGCAGCCCTAATGCTGTTTTGTTTACTACTTTGAACAATGGTTGAGTTGTATATGAATTACAAATATTTTATGAAAAATGTTAAATCAAGAATAAATAAAAACATTGATTAAAGATTTTAATTTTGTTCTTTATTATCAATAAAAACTTTTTTTACAACTAAGAAGATACTGCAATTTTATTTTTACTATGAATATGAACAAAAAATATGCATTATTTTGCAATTTTTAGCTGTCAGTATATGCTTGAAATTTTTTTTTTTTGAATCCTTACTTTATGAAATCGTCTGCCATTTTTCTTTAAATTCTTCTTTAATGGAATTCTTCATAGTTCTTATAATTCTTTTAGAATTATAAGAACTTGCTTTAGATAATTTGTTACATCAGTAATTGGATAAGAATGAATGTTTGTTGCATGGGATAGCACTACTACTGCTAGCAAATCTATAGGATGTTTAAGTTAAATTCTGCCTGGTGCCTTATCAGATGCCAACAGATATCACATGCTCTATAACTTTTGTTTTTTACACAGCAGACTAGCATAGTCAGTTTGGAAAACTTCTTCAAAAGTGTTAAGATAAGCACCGATAGTAATCCCAAAGATTCAAAAAAAAAAAAAAAAAATCTCAGATACAGAATAAGTTAAATGAATCTCAGATTAAAATAAAAATTATAAATCACTAAAGATCATAACTTTAATGTATGATGTGATAACCATAATTGTTAAAAAAAAAGTGTTTGTTTATTTTGCCTGCCATCTTTATTGGCAACCTGGCATTCTTGGCGCAGCAAAGGGCACACTAAACTTCACTTTCACAAAAAAAAAAAAAAAAAAAAAAAAGTAACTTGCTTAATGAGTGAATTTGCAGAATCAGTGGGAGGAAGAAAATGAGAAGTTACATGCTGGATTGATTTGTATAAACAATTTTGAGTGCTTATTTAAAAACAACCCTAATGACAACATGAAACAACTTTTGGCCAGATAGTGCTGTCAAATGCAACTTGAAGGGATTTAAGTAAGTGTCTATGGGACCTTAAATGTCATATTTATATTTCTGACCAAGGTTAGAAGCAGATATAATGGCATTAATGAGCAGGTGAAAAAATGAAGACAAAACTATAGAGAAACATATGGAGCAGCATTCGTCAGACCAAGAAATTATAGAACATATCTGGACAAGAGAGGAGGATATAACAGTCTAATCAGCATTACAATCTATGGGAGAGATATAATCTGAAATGAGGGAGATGTTAAAAATATAGGAAATTATTACATCAAATGTCGATAAGCATCACTTTAACAAGACAATAATTATGTGTATTAATTTATTTAACAATAATGCTATGCCGCATTTTGAAGTACAACTAACGACAAGTGTCTATAATGATAAGACTATAATTTTCTTGTAAGAAAAGCATGCATTATAAACAATGTTGCATAATAATTAATTTGAATATTTTTTTGGAGTGTATTTTTTGGAATTTTTCATTTACCATATATTCATATTGGAAACACTATTTTATTTAATGAGTAATATTCTGGAACAAATTATATTTCATAAGCAAGATTTCATTACATATTATAGTAAACTATTTAAAAACAGATTATTGAAACATTCATCTGCTCTGTTTGTTATTGATTTCAAATTTCAACCACTAACCACTCACACCATATAATACAATATATAAATTTTTTTAATGTGACTTTAAAATGCTTAAATTCTATGTATTATGGATTTTTTTTATTTATATATTATACTTATTTGGACTAAACTAATGAAATATAGCTAAAATTTCATAAATTTATATTCTGTAAAAAAATTTATGAATATTCACAAGGTTAACTTTTTTTTTTTTACCTTCTAAAAATTTCAATATAAATTTATTTAAAGAGTTATTGTTTGATCTTTAGAGATTACAATAAAAGAAACAATAAAACATATTATTAAAATAAATTTTAATAAAATAATATTAAAATATAGTAAATAATAATAAAATAATAAATTTTAAATGCATGCAATTATTAATTTTACCTAGTAACTTTAAAAAGTTCATTTTTTAACCACTCACCTTCAGTAGTTGTAACAGCAACAAAAAACATGTTGCATCTGAAAATACTAATTAAGTAATGATGAGGTGTAGCAATAATTGGCTGAATATCATCAGGAGATGCAGCTTTTCTCTGAGCATCAAAAAAATAATCACATACAGAGCGATGTATCACGCTTTTCCAATGCTTTTCCATAAACACATCCCTATGAATTTTTTTAAAAATTATTCAATAAGTTTTTAAATATAAATTAAGATACAAAATAAAATTTCAATCTTGAAATAGATAAAACAATCAATTATTTATAAGAAAGTTTTCATAGCATGTTGTTCAAACTAAATAGAATGTATAATAAACATTATTTTACACTATGCTAAACATGATTTAAAAAAAGAAAACTTTAACTATATATATATATATATATATATTATAAATGCTGAAATAGCTTGACTGCTGCCACTTATCAAATGAACCTATAACCGGTTTTTTGAATGATTATAAGGCATTTATTTGATTTGGGAACTGATATAAATCAAATAAACATATCCATTTCTTACATCAGATATGAAACTAGGTCTTTAGGGAAAAAAAACAACAACCATAAATTGGCTTAAAAGATTTCCTTTTATTATAGATAAATAATTAATTTTTAACAGAAAAAATTAAATTTGTGTATTTATCTAAAAGAAACAACAACATAAACAAACAAACTGTGGTTTAAATTTAATTTTAAAGACAAAATTTCAAAACTTTCTTATATATTTCGGCTAATAAGTTTTAAG
Source organism: Argiope trifasciata (assembly GCA_026543055.1). Classification (NCBI taxonomy): domain Eukaryota; kingdom Metazoa; phylum Arthropoda; class Arachnida; order Araneae; family Araneidae; genus Argiope; species Argiope trifasciata. The sequence continues at coordinate 1,616,292 of JAPMOQ010045993.1, forward strand.
CAATAGTAAATAAAATTCAAATCATGAAAACATTGTTTTCATATTTCAAGAATTTTTACCTTTTTTTTTTAAAGCTTAAAATATTTTATTTTAATGAACACAAAATATGAAATCATGTTAAGTAAAAAAGAAAAAAAAAAAAACATTGCGAAAAAATCATTTTTTTTAATGTGGAAAGAATATAAGTAAAAAACAAAAAAAACAGGAAATAATAGTACGAAAAGTCACATTTAAATTTTGCATAACTTAAGCAAATATACAATTTTATACTTTCCTTTAAATTCAATTAAAGGAAAGAAATCAATAATTATAAGTTTAATTAATCATAAGAGTAAAAACTTTGAAAAGTAAGCAAAATGTAGCTGAAAGCTGATGAGAAAAAGTAAATAAAGAAGATTAGAAGAAGGGCAGATTAAGAAGAATACAGAAATAAAACAATAGAGAGCTAATATGCAAATAATCGAGTTGTATTGTTGTGAAATGCAATGTAGGAGAATAAAAGGGGACCTCCACCCACAATTTTATCAATTTAAGCTGATGAATTGGCCTCACAAAATTGGGCTGTAATTTTTCATCTAAATAAGTTACTATATGGGAGGAGAAAGACAGTGGTGGTAGAAACCAAAAGACTGATTTTTCATGTTTAAATAAAAAGCTGTTAATCTCCGAAAAGAAACTTTAAAAAAACTTATGAGATAAAATATCAAATGCTATGGTAGTTTGATATGGTCAGGAAATTTTATTGCCCCTGAAGTTTTATTCAGGGCTTTTTTCTCAAAAATTATTATTATGCAATTTAAAATCACAAGGCATTGTTTTATTAATAGAATATTTCTTTGGCCTGCAATTTTTGATTTAATGAAAAGTACTAACATCCATTTTGCAATGACCCAGTCTTTTCAATAAATTATATCTTTCAAGTAAATAAATAAAACAAATTTTCTACCAGTTATTCCATTAAGTGAAATTCAAGTTTAAAAATTATGAAAAATATTCTCACAAATCTTTACTTTTTAAAAATTTATTCAGGATTTAACCAAGCTAACAGAAGATTTGACAGCTCAACATTTGTTTTTATCTTAGTTTTTTTTTAAAATTCTATTTATATCACTCAAACAATTAGTTTTTAATATAAATGCAAAAACTGTTTGATTTTAACTCTTCCTTTTAATTGGGACACAGGTTTAAAAACATTTTTTGCAAGCCGCCTGAATAATTAACATCAATAAAACTGCTGCTATGTATTTTTTCTATATCAATGTGCGATTCGACCAGACTAAAACAATTTCATAACGGGAATTGCGATACGCAATGTCTTCCAATATTAATTTAATTACAGGCATTTTCTGGCTTAAAAAAATTAAAGCTTTGATACACAACTGTTACGAGAATTCCTTCGGAAAGATAAAATATTCAGTGATCTAGCAGTATCTTATCCACCTATGTCTGTAGTTTTAAACTTTTTTATTTGAAAAATGTATCCTTAAAATAAATTTATATGTAAGTTTGCATTCTTTTAATCCGACACATTTTTGAAAAACATAAATTAGCTTACCCTGAGGGATTTATAATAAATAAACTGTGAATCATTATTTGTCTAGCTTATTAAGACAGAAACTAAGTTTTTTTTTTGTTGACGTTCAAGAATGAATTCTTTTCATTTCATTTCATTTTTAATTTCACTTTGTAATTTGGCTTCGCATTATTGGCAAGTGGAAATTGGTTGATACCTTCTGTTTATTAAAAACTCCCTGTTTTTAAAATTAGTATTACATGATTTAAAAACCGGTTTCTTTCGAATTTAAAAGCGAGATGAATTTATTATACGTTTTCAGCTTGGCAATATTCATGACGTAATACATATTGCATAATCTTTTTCTTTTTTTTTTCTTATTTTTCCTTGGATTCCGTTTCTATGTTACGTAATCTATATACAAAATAATAGTTTTGGCGCTAACTCTGCAATTTGTTGCTAAGGTAGGTATATGTTTTATATATTAGTTATCAATGTGAATAGAAATATCCGAAGATTCATTACTTAAATTTAATTTAAATCGGGGGATTTCGTGAGAGTAAAATTACTCGCCTGCTAACCTTGAATTAAAATTTTGAATATTGCTTTTACAGTATTAATTTTTTAATTGTTCATCGTTTCTTTAATTACCAACTATTAATATATAGATTATGGTTTAAAAAGTGTTGCGTATTATTTATATTGGTACTATTCTTGTTCCCTTCTGTCTATAAATTAAATATTTGGTAATGGTTATATAATCAGTTTAATAATTAAAACATAAGAACTGATGAAATTTTTATATACAAAATGAATAGACAGTATATGCTAATTATATTTATTTATTTATTTATTAATCTCGTTTGTAAAAGTAATATAATTTTTGAATTATATATGGATTTTTTTGGGGGGGGAGGGGGTTATAGAAATATCTTTGTTAGAAGATGTGTTGATATTTTAGGTTGGTACTTAATTACCATGAAAAAAATAATAAGGTAAAAGCAGTCAATAATAATCCTATCTGAATTTGCACTTAAGTAATTTTCAATTATTTCATATTTTTACTGTTTTACAATTTGTTTATAGAATTGTTTTCAAGTTCAATTGTTTTATGAATGACGATTTTTTTTTCTCATTTGTCATTGATATTTTCAAAAATTTAACTACCAAAGCAGGTTAAACTAAAAGCTGGAGCCGATACAAATTTGTAAACTGTAATTTAATTACCTGAAAAATGTAATAATACTTGATTTTTTCCCACTATCTTTCTTACTTCATAGCAAATTTGTTGACAATATCATATCTTAGTGTTTTGAGAATTTTGAATATGATATTCAATAATTCTGTGATAGTAAATTGTTATTTACATACTGCTAAATCTCAAGCAATTTTTTTGGGTACTTTTCCATTATAACCAGTGCAAATCTCTCTAAGCAGACTTTTTGGTGACAGCACACAGTCACAATTTTGGCGCAGGCGATAAAAAGGCTTTGACTTTCTTTAAAAATATAGCTCCAAAAGGTTACCAGCCGTGATATTCCATATGGCATTGGTTGCATCATTATTGGTGACTTTTCACCTGTTCCGGTATAATAGAAAAGTACCTTTTTTTTATTTGTGTCTATTTGCCAAAGTTAAATTTTTTCACTAAATACAATTTTTGTATTTGAACTGCAAAAGTTGTTTGTTACCATATATTATAGCCATTAAAGATGACAGATTTATGACAAGTTTTGGGGAAAGTAGGCAAGAAACCTATACCTTCCTTAAATCTTATTATTCTCAATCATGAGAAAGACCTTTCTGCAATGGTAATTGGTAAGGTGAATATGATTTTTTGTATGTTAACAAAATCTAGATCCAATTTAAATAAATTATTAAATAATAATGTTAATTCTAAAAAAAAAACCAGAATTCAATTACAAATTTTGGTTCATTGAATAAATCAATACATTCATCACAATCATGCAAAATTATACTTGTCATTGATATCTTCCAGAAGAATGTTTTCAGTTAGTTTATGACGGTTACATGGAAAAAATTCAAATAATGTTACATATTTTTGATGTATAATATTTTCTTAATATGGACAATTCTAATTATGATCAAAATTGAACAGTTTTACTAACTATCTATAAACATAATGAGATTGAAAGTCCTTACCTCTTTAATATATGAAAAATTTTCAAAATTATGTATGATATTATTCAAGTGTATGCAATTCTGGTTTTGAAAAAAAAAAAATGAAAATGAAAACTTTTTCTTTTTTGCAAAACCAACCAATATTGTAGGACTTCAGTGCACTTATACAGTTTGCAGCCCTTTAGACCTGTCTTGTTGATTATTATAGATGTGTTATATTAAAAAATTTTTACAGTTAATAATTTTGATTCCAGTATTCTGTCAATTATTCTCTTAATAATATATTTTAGAATTTATTTTCCCACCCAGATTTTTGTGCATCCGAAGAAGATAAATTATAAGCAAATTATCTTAGAATAAAAAAAAATTTCTACTAAATTCCAAATTGATACTATCTTAACTTTACTATTGTTTTTTTTTTTGTTTTGATAAAAATATTTTATCTTTGCAGAGAGCATTTGCTCCTTTTTATAATTTTAAAAGAACATCCTTTTTCAACTGGAAAGCAATGTCTTCTGGGAAACAAAAAACTTTGGATGATTTTGGAAAGCCTCCAAAAAAGCAGAAAACTGAAGAAGCAGGACAAAATGATCAAGACTTTATTAAAGAAATCAATCAGTCAAGATTATCATGTGCTGCTTCTATTAAGGATTTTAAATTTAACAAAAAGAGAGTCAGAGTCCTTTCAAAGGCAAAGGATATTTCTGACGATGCTGAATCTATTGTGTATTGGATGTCAAGAGATCAGCGTGTCCAAGGTAAGCAAGATTTTTTTAATACAATAACGTGGAAATATTTATCTAATTGATTATTTTATTGACTAAGGTTTGCTTTCAAATAATTTATAAAACTATCAGTTTTCGTAGAGTACTAGCCGCCGTTGGTAACTTGCTGGTTGGCTAATTATAATACTTGTTAAAATTTTCTAATTAATATTCTATGTAACGTCTTTTAATAGTTTCTTAATTAAAATATTTTTTAAATTTCAAATTTTTAAAATTATGTAGTGTATAATTCTCTTTTATTATTAAATTTAAAGGCTTTATTCTATCAGATCTTGTAAAATTTCAACTTTAAATTAAAGTGGAGATGATAAAACTGCAGTTAATATAAAAACATTTTTTAAACAGAAACCAAACTTTTTTTAAAAATATGAATACTGAAACAATCTTTCAGTATTTAAGTCTTATGTCTATTTCAGAGTAATTTTTATAATTTATGTAATATCTCAAAGAATATTTGACAAAAATTTCATAGATTTGTCATGAAATTCAGTTTTTAATTTTCTTTCAAAAGGATTTAAATGACATGAATAACAATATTTTATTTTATTTCGGTTTATAAATATTTATCGAAAAATTATAAGTCTACATTTTTTACAGTCCTTTGGTGTTAAGGAATGTTGTTCTGCGAGATATTTTTGACACATCAACTTTAAACTAAAAAATGAATGTTTCTGTTTTCTCCTATCAGATCTGATTGATTTTTCAAAGTACGGAATGAAATAGTTTAGAACAATCAATATTTTTATAAAATTATACTAATCATTCTTGAGAAACCCTAAGCACTGATTAGGGTATCATATTTTAGATGGTTGATAAAGTTGTCTTAAAATTGCCCATTTTAGCAAATATGGACAAGCATATAAAATTTATTATGGACAAACCAAATGTTGCTAAATTCAGAATGCATTCACTTATAGATGTATGGTGACACAATCAACAGGTATCCATACAGATGACAAAACACAGCAACACACTTTGAACAAACAGCAGCCCACAAGTATTAATTGGTTAAAAATAACAATCACAGCGTACAAAGTGGCCTGACAGAACTCAGCAGATGGAGGGATCTGATAAGCATCCAGTTGAGTTGTCTGTAAAATTATCTTTCCAGCGATAGAATTAACTGTGCTGGAAACCAACATTACAGATTTGTAACATATTTAGTAAGTATATTTAGTAAAATGTAGTAAATTATTAGAAGTGTACAAAGATAAAGGGGGAAAAAATGAATAGAAGTTATGTGCCGGAAATGGGGCAAAAAAATTTAATTAGAATTGTTTTAATAAGAATAATTGGATTAATAAGAATTGTTTTTTATTACAATAAAATAAGGTAATGTTATAAATTTTATTTAAAAATAATCTAAAGTTAGAGATAATAGAGATTGTAATAAAATTTGCTTTTGAAAATCCTTTTATAAGTTAATATGTAAATACTGACAATAAATTAATTTTTCAAAGAAAGGAAAACATTTATTTTGATGCTGAATATAAAATCTATTTAATTTTTTTTAAGTTACACAAAAAAAATAGGATGACAGTAAAGTATATGCAACAAAATTATTTTTTATTGATAAGATAATACTTAAATTTAAGGTAATGAAGAAAGTTATTGAGAACTGCAAAATTTCTTTTTAATTAATTTACCTTAAAAAATAATAATAGTGGTGAATTGCAAGTGTTTGGATAGATTATGGAATAATTCCCTCCTGCTGAATTCTGCATGGCCACTTTGTGTGCTGTGGTTGTTATTACTACCAATTACTGCTTTCTGTAATGTGCTGCTGTGTGTTTGTCTAGACTATATTTATTGTCTTTGTCTTCAATAAATGTTGTTGTTGTTTTTTACTAAAAGAGTATTTTATTTCATCGACCTATAAATTACAAAAGAACTCCAGTTGAATTTCTGTTTCAATATATATATAAATAATTTAAATCAATTAATATCCCATTTTTATTAAATTAGCCCATATTCATTCTAAAATGTTCTCTTATTTCCTGGCCCAATTCCACTTTTTATTTAATTACTTTTAACATGTTTTCTATAAAACTGCTTGTCTCTGCATTTCAGCATTTTCTCACACTCTGAGTGAAGGGATAAAATTCCTTAATGTTTAAAAATTCTATTAAAAATAACTAAATTTCCCTTTCCTAAGACTACAATTGGTGAAGAATTCCCTATCAAAATCTGATTGTAAAAATTTCCAAAGTGAAAAATTTTTGGTTTCTTTTGTTCTTGTGCCGCTATGTAGACTGGAGCATCTCGTTTCTTTCTTCTATTTGGTCACACAACTGCTAAAACACACACACACATATATATTCATTGACATATTAGCCTGAAACTTCATGCTTGATGTTTTGATATTCCATTTTGGAATAAATAGTTATATTTAACTAGTTATTTATTATTGTTCATTTTTTCCTTTTGTTGAATAAAAAGTTTTTTATGAAGTCATTTTCGCTGCCTCTATTTTTATATAAATGTAGATAAATAAATATAATATTTTTCCTTATAGATAATTGGGCCTTTCTTTATGCACAGCGTTTAGCCTTAAAACTAGATTTACCTTTATGTGTTTGTTTCTGCTTAGTCCCAAAATTTTTAGATGCTACCATACGTCACTATCGCTTTATGTTAAAAGGACTTAAAGAAGTTGCTGATGTAAGTGGATATTCAAATTTTATTCATTTCATTTCATTTAAAGATTGATTAATTTTCTTATATGTAATAAATTCTTCAATATTTTTAGTATTACATGTATGCTTTATATAAATTTATTCATCGTATTGTTTAATTAATCATACTCATTTTACTTCTCAGTGTTTATGTTTTGTGCAATGTATTATTTTGTGAAGTTCAGTTTTTTTTAAATACTTTCCTGTAATTTATTATACTTCTATGTAAGTATATTACTCATTTAATACATTTTGAGTGGTAGCAAAATATTTTGGTTAAAATGTATTTAATTCTTAAAATATAATAGATATTATTATAAAATTGTAGATTATTATTGTCATGGTTTAGATTGGTTCATAGATGATGGAATGGACTGTTGTTAAAAGAGAAGGGACGGTAATTTATTTACAGTTGTTGTGTACAGATGTTTACTGTTGTGAAAAGCAAAAACTATTCAATTTTCAATGCACTTCTATAGGTCAATTAGCTCAGGATTACTGAAAATTCTAGCATTGGATTCTCTGCCAAATTCAGTAGTTTCATCTTGATCAAAACAAAAATTATGACATGTTACACATACACAAAGAAAGCAGAACAGCAATTCACTGATTAGCAGTTATGTTTTTTTTAAAACATTATCTCAAACTTTTATATTTAGAATTTGTTCTGTATACAGAGTAGAAAAAGGACATTCTCACTTTTTCCTTTTTTAATAAAAGTTGATTTTCATTAAAAAAAATTCATTTTCTTTAAAAATTATGAAAAAAAAGTTGTAAGTAATGAGTTTTACTTCCCTTCATTACTCTGTTTTAAAAAATAGGCAGCAAATTTCAAAATCAATGAATTTGAATCAAAATCAAAAATCACATAAATAAAATTTTATTTTATTTATGTGATTTTTATTTTGCCTTATATATTTGAATTATATCTTAGAAATATAATTATATTCTACTTAAATATATATTTATACTTTCAGTTAAAATGAATATATACTTCAAACATATTAATTTTTGTCAATCTACATGTAATTAATAAAATAGCTTCATTAAAATATTTTATAAAATATTTTATAAAACATTTTACAATTCTTTTTTTGAAACTATTATTTTTCTGGGGCATGTAAACTGCACTTGTAAGGCATTCTTAAGATTTAAATTCCACCTCTTTAATTAATTTGTTTATTTTTACAGGAGTGTGAGTCCTTGAACATTCATTTTCATTTGCTTCTTGGGGAGGCTAAAACTGTTTTACCTGCATTTGTGAAAGAAAACAAAGTTGGAGGAATTGTAACAGACTTTAGTCCTTTGCGAGTTCCTAGGAAATGGATATCGGATGTTTTAACTAAGCTGCCAGATGATGTATCTCTATGTCAGGTAATATATATTTTCTAAGGTTGGAAGTTACTTCAGGTATCTGAATTTATTGCCTTGAATTAGTATTTTATGTAAATTAAGAAATTGTCATTTTTGGTGACCATTGATTTCATAAAAAATGTGAGGTTACACTTAATTTCAGTTGAATTGTTTATGTATAAAATTATATTGGTGATACCATAGCATTACAAAATATTAAAAATGTGTTACTTTAATTGTTTCACATATGCTTTGCTCATTGTGTATATGAAACTTTGTAATAGAAAAGAGGTTCATGACATCATGGTACTATTAAAAATATAAATATGTGCTTCTCCTATCACTTAAATTTTGCAAAAGTGTAACTTCATATTTTTATTTGTCACATAAATTACTCGTAATTAAACATTTTTTTTTTTTTTAAGTTTCAACAATGGTAGAAAATTACTTTATCAAATAAATGACAAAAAGATGAAAACTGTTTGGACTTTATAACAATAAGCTGTCAATGAAAATTAGGCAAGAATTTTTCAAACAATTGTCAAAATTTAGCAATTATTTATATTACTAGTAAATTAAAAATAAAATTTAAAAAAATTATTTTTCATTAAAAAGCATTTCAAATTTTATTAAAAACATTAGTATGAAATTTTTAAAAATTATTTAATATTTTTTTTTTATTACCATGTTTTTGGAAGTAATTGTGAAAAAGTGCAAAAAAATTCAATTTAGTTTTTGAGTAATTAAAATTTTAACAAAAATTCCTCCAATGTACATATTTCCATCTTTCAAGGCATATATGTTCCAAATTTGGTAGCTTTTGATTGAATGTTCTGGCCTGTAGAAAGCCAACACACACACTTATTTCTATTATTAATTAGATTAGACGATGAATAATACAGTAATACTGTGTTGCAAAGTCCTTGATAAAATTTTAATAAATATGTATAATTTATAAATTTAGAATAACTGTATAATCTGTTATTGCTTTTATTGTTTAGTGCTTTCAAATTATATATATTTTTAAAATTTGAAAATAATCTTTGATAAAATTAGATGATTTAAAATGTAGAAATTAATCTTTACCATTAGAAATGAACTACTCATAATTCATTGATGAAAATGCTATTTACAAAGCAGGGTTAGATATCTTCTTTTCATTAATTTTCTTTAGGTTGATGCTCATAATATTGTTCCATGTTGGATTGCTTCAGATAAACAAGAATATGGAGCTAGGACAATAAGAAGGAAAATCCATGATAAACTCAAGGAATTTCTTACTGAATTCCCTCCTGTTGTTAAACAAAAAGATTTTGCTAACTGCAAGTTTCAGGTATTGTTTATATTTTTAAAAAGCTAATTACAATGAATTTCCTTGATAAAAAGTGAATAGTAAAGTTGCATAATTGTGACAAAAGATTTATAAAGATCCATTGGTGTTCTTTGCAAGAATGTTTTTTTACTAGATATCAACATTGTGTATTGTACAATTAATGATTCAGTTTGCTTTCAAGAAGGGAATTGTTATTCTAAAATATTTATAAATTTATAGTTTAAATGAGATAGCTTTTAAAAATTAATAACTGACAAATTAACAAAGCTGTTTATAACACATCTAAAAATTATAATAATTTCTTGGAAAAAGTATATTTTATTGAATTTTTTAAATGTTGCAATAAGTCACACATTGTGAATGTTGCAATTAATTTTTTTAACATTATTATTTCACATTCCCATAATATAATTTTTTCAGGATATAGATTGGGAAAAAATCGAAAATACTTTGGAAGTGAATATGGATGTAAAAGAAGTAGCTTGGGCCAAGCCAGGCACTACAGCAGGGTTGTTGAAAGTATCTGAATTTTGCAATAAGAGGCTGAGAGGATTCAATGACCTTCGGAATGATCCTACAAAAGATAACTTGAGCAATTTATCACCTTGGTTTCATTTCGGTAAATATAACTTTTTTTATAAGCACTACTTTTCACTATTATTCAAAAAGCATGGCATTGCAAGAAGTACCAGAGTTAACTGTGCAGCAGTTGCAATTAAAATGTAAAAATAGATTTCATCTTCAAAGAATGCCCTTCCTCATACTTCATTTTTTTTAAGTTCAAAAATGTAAATAATGCATAATTATTAAAATGCATCATCTACATTTTGTGTTATTTGGTTAATTCTATTTCTTGTTGATAATTTTTTTCACTTTCACCTATTTAGCTTTTACTATTTTACTTTATAAATGTGTATTTGATTAAAAAATGTTAAATCTGACTTCAGTGACCGACTGGTTTGCTGATGATTTTAATATTTTAATTCTTTTATTCTAACCATAAGCAGCTTACTTAGTTTTTAATGAATTTAATGAACTTATAGCAAATGACCAAGGAGTAATTTAGAATACAAAAAATTAGCATCTGGAAAAAGTAGTAGTTTGTAGTAAGTTTTTGCATTTTAATATGATGATAATGTTCTAAAATTTTGTATATAATAGAATTATAAATTGAGACTATTAAATTCAGCCCAAAAGTATTTGACTGATTTAAAAGTTAATCAAATTGTTTCTTTTTATTTTGATCAACGACTTCTAATTTAAATTAAAATAATTATGCATTATTTAGCTAATTACATATGTAGGCAAATTATAATTCTTAAAGAAATAACATCGTATCTAAGAAGTAATGGTAATTTGTAAACATAATAGTTAGTAACGCTTAATTTGCTAATTATAAATTTTTTTTATTTATTAAGTAGAGCAGAGAAAAATAAAGTAGAACAGCATTAGTGAAAGTTTCAGATAATTTTATGTAACATGACTGGGGAATTCGGAAAAGCAATGATAATGTAGTTTATTATTTTATATTAAAAGGAGTTAATCCTATAAATTGCATACAAAATTAATTTTTAAATACTTAAAAATTAGGTCAAAATATATTCATTCTTGTGAAATTAATTGTATTAGCAGCATAAATAAATCTTGCAAGTGACTTGAGTGTGGCATGAGGTTTTTAAGCACTAGATCACTAGCCATTGTGTTGGTCTTTTTACCCCTTTATTTATAAATTAATACCTTCATTTGCTTAAAGTGGGAACAATTGTGAAATACAGACTTGATAAATCAGCATTAATAGAGATTAAAAATTATATACCCCATTTCATTGATCCTTGTAGTTATCCAATATAAAAAAGGAATATAAATAAAAGGTAAATATCTCTGTCCTGATTTTTAATGATGCTTGGTTTTAGTCACATACTGATAAATTACTTAATTTAAATATTAGAAAAATGTAAAAAAACTTCCAAATTTTTGATTCTGTAATAGAAGTTGATATATGCTTATTTGATAATTATGCATACCTAAGATGGTGGGAATATTTTTAACTCTCCACTTCCACTGATAACAAATATCACTGGGTTTTTACTATAAATTACATTTTTTTTAATATAAATATTCAATATTGTATTAATAATTCCAATTTTGGAATATTTATGTTAAGAATAAATCTAAAATTTTGAAATTAATTATTTTAAATTCAAGTACAATTTATTTATAATTTATTTTATTTTTCAGGACAAATCTCAATTCAAAGAACGATATTAACAGTTTTAAAATTTAAAAGTAAATTTGGTGCGTCAGTTGATGCATTTGTTGAAGAGGCTGTGGTACGAAGGGAACTTGCAGATAACTTTTGTTATTATAATAAAAATTATGACAACGTTGAAGGTAAGTTCTTATTTATAGGGGTTTTTTTGAAAATAAGCTTATATATTGTAATATATTGATCTAATTATAAATTTCAAGGTGCATATGATTGGGCTAAGAAAACGTTAAAGGATCACAGTAAAGATAAAAGAGAGCATATATATACTAAAGAGCAATTTGAAAATGCCAAAACTCATGATCTACTTTGGAATGCTGCTCAAGTATGTGTTTGTGTTGCTGTTGGAAAGATAGCAATTTGCATTCTGTAGATTAAGTATTATTTTAAAAAAATGATGTTTGAATTTGTTTATTTCAAGCAATTTTCTTTGTGTAGCGTCAACTTACAAGAGAAGGAAAGATGCATGGCTTTTTACGTATGTATTGGGCAAAGAAAATATTGGAATGGACAAACAGTCCTGAAGAAGCATTGGAATTTGCAATTTATCTTAATGACAAATATGAGCTGGATGGACGAGATCCTAATGGTTATGTTGGTAAGTGTTATATACTATATATATACATTTAAATAGGTTGAAAGTTTTTTAATTACTAGTTAATTGATAAGAAACCTTTTTCAAATGCATGTACATAGGCTCAAATTCACTTAGTAAATTGTTATTTTCAAATTGGTTGGCATAAATTGATAAATATTATAACTTCTTAAAATATAATTATTTGGAAAATAAATTATCAAAGAATACCAACTTTTTGTTTTTAAAAAAATTATAAAATTTCTGAATGATTACATTATGATTTAATGATTCATTAAATTAGCATTGAAGATTATGTAAAAAAATCATACTTAATCAGATTTTAGTGTTTGTTTCATTAAAATCACTTTGTAATTTTTATTGTATTTATTAACTTTACTGATATACATTTGGACAAATTAAAATTATCTTGGCTAATGCCGGGAATTTTCTTTCACTATGCAATCTTTTGAGATTTCTTAAATATAGTAATTTGTTTTATAAAACATTTTATAAATGTATTGTATAGATTTATTTTATTCTTTCCAGTGTATGGTTTCTAATGATTTATGAACATTGTTATAATAGTTTGCAGCATAATCTAAATTGAAATTCTGATTCAAATTTAATTCAACTATCACCTTATATACCAAAGATTGAATTATAAAGTGATAGTTGAATTAAATTTGAATCAGAAATTCAATTAAGGTTATGCTGTAAACTATTATAAAAATATTCAAAGATTGAATTCTTCCCTAATTTCTCCTAAAAAAATGTAATGCAACAACTGAGATCAAATATGTATTATTTATTTTCGTGTGATGCTGAGATAAATTTGAGTGTTTTCTCTTTCTGTGTACAATATGTTCAAGAATATTCTGAGGTGATAACTCTTTCGATACATTTGTAATTGTTCCAAAAACCATTAAAGGTTTTTATTTTTTAATAGCATGTGTTACGTGATTTTTAGATGAAATATTTGATGTTTCTAGTCCATGACCATTTGAGCAATGTTACATCTTTAATTGTATATATTACCAGTGTACATTAAATTTGTTAAATGCAAGATGTGAATTAAATGTGTGTTTTTTTTTTGTAAATTTAAATTAAAGAATCTTAATTTGAAATGCAATGAATGAGAAATCACTGATTTAGTGTACTGAAGACACTCATAAGGGGCATATGGTCCAGTTAGGATAGCAGAAACTAGCAGTTACGGTGTTTTCTTTTCAAATTCATAGCTAAGAGAAATTTATTACATTTATTTTATTTTGTTTTCTTGATTTTAATCTGTTAGTATTCATGATTTCTACAATACTATATAAATATAGAGTATTTTTTATTATTTTCTAGGCTGCATGTGGTCTATATGTGGCATCCATGATCAAGGTTGGGCTGAACGAGCTGTTTTTGGAAAAATTCGTTATATGAACTACAAAGGATGTTGTAGAAAATTTGATGTGAATGAATTTATAAGAAGGTATAGAGAAAAGTGAATTTTTCACTTTTGTGCTTTATCATGTTTATTTGTATGATATTTATCAACTTTTAGTTAAGATGTTAGCACATAAAATTCATTATATGAACTACAAAAGATGTAGTAGAAAATTTAATGTAAATTATTTTTAAAATGTATAGAGAAAAGGGGAATTTTAATTCTTTAATGTGTTTTGTTGTGTTTCATTGTATGATATTCACCACATTTAATGTATATTTTATCCCCTGAAATTCATTCTCTGAATTACAAATGCACGTTGTAGAAAATTTGATGCAAATTAAATGAAAAGTTATAAAGTGAATTTTAAAGTTTTAAATGTACCTTTTTACGTTTCATTGTATGATATTCACCAGTTTTTAATATCTATCTTCACACCTGATATTCATTCTCTGAATTACGATGCATGTTGTAGAAAATTTGATGCAAATTTTATGAAAATATATAGAGAAAAGTAAATTTTTAACTTTTGAATGTATTTTATCATGTTTCATTGTATGATATTTATCATCTTTAATAAAGATTTTAGCACTTAAAATGAAACATTTTGTCTTTTAAGAGTAATATATAAAATGGCAAAGGTACATTAGAAATTGTTTCAGAAATACTAAATATATTGATATGAAATCATCTTTTTTATGCCATATTAGATACTGTAGAATTGTTGTACACAGTTTTTGGGTGTGTTACCTTTCATCAGTTTAAACTATCTAATAATAACGGAGAACATGTATTTTAGCACTTCATAGAACAGACCACTAGAAAACAAGAGCTACAAAATTTGGCACACATATGGTTTGGATGGTGAGGACTTGCTCCTCAGAGATATTTATTTTAATTAATTTAAAATTAAGCAAACTTGCAGCACTTTTCATTGGTAACTTATGAAAATATAACAATCGAAAAATTTGTAACATCTGAATTTTTCTTTTCTTTTCTATAATGCCTGCATAGTTAGTATATTACTATGCCCACTATTTCTGAAGCAGAATAGTTGTAATAATAGCAGTGTAGTATATAGATTATTACTCTACCATTTTATTCTGTGATTTGGATTAATAAACAATTTTTTACACATAAATTACAGCAAAACATTTTATTGTTATGAAATTGTTTTATTGTCATTATAAACATAAGATCTTGATTTATCTTATATTGTTGATGATTTATACATGGAGATTTTTTTTTCTTATTGAATAAGTTTCTTTTTAAAGCATGATTTAAAAAAATGATTGGATATTATCTGGTAATTACAAATAAGGATTAATTTAAAAATGAAGTACTTCTATAAAATTTTATTATCTGTACATTTCTAACTCTATTGCACTTTAATATAGATATTTGGACTTCTAATATATATCATTGCCTTTGAAGCTACATTTTCTTGTTGTAGCCCTCTAAAATTTTTAATGCGTGATTCAAAAATTGTTTTCAAGATGTTATGAAAATTTTATAATATTCTCGATACTATACAACATTTTTTTAAATGTTATGAGGCAGAATGGTTTTGTTTATTTACATATTTTATAAACATTTTTTTTATTCAGTAAACAAATTGATGTTTAATTAAAGCTTAGTCTTATCAAGTTTCATATGAAATCTAAAGTTTAAGATAAGATAATTAATTAAGAGAATTGAACATTACAATAAATTGTAATGGCTTTAATGTGATTAAATTATCACAATATACACTTTTCATTTTACATTTCAATCAAATCAAGGAGTAATCCTTAGTGATGTGAATTAAATTATGGATCTTGAAATTTCTCAATTAAGATTTCTCCCATATATTTTATAATTTTTTTAAATATTAAGAACATGTTATATATTGATTGGAGACCTTTTTACTGGCCCTTGAAGGTAAATTTTGATCAGATAAATAAACCTTATTTACACTTCTGAAACCATAAAAAGATTATTGACTCTTTTTTCTTTGAAATGTTTGAAATATTCAACTCATATAAAAAATTCTATGCGACAAGCCTAATCATAATCACAAATTATTATTGTCTGTAAAAATTTTATTAAGATTTTTTAAGTTGCCTTCTCTAGATATTGATAAAGTTTTAAGTTAAAGATTAAGCATTTTTTAATAAACTTTAAAATGTTCTTAAAAATACTACAATGAATATAGAAATTCTATATATGTACTTGGATTCTAGACTGCTAGGGGGGTGAACTGAAGGACATATTTTTGATATATATTCACCTAATGCTCTACTCTAAAAGTTTTTAAATCTAAAAATCTCTTGGGGAATGAAAATAAAAAAATTAACTCGTAGAAATATGTATATTTTGATTTTTCATACGTACATTTTGCAATTAGACATATGTTAAGATGTTGCTAGTATATTTATGGATATTTTTAATTTAATTAAAATTAATATTCTTAAGTACATTTAAGTTAAACATAGATCCTAACATTTTGTTGTGTAATTATTATCATTCTATTTAAGAATTGTATGTTAAGTTTACATTCTATGGGTGAAAAGAAAGTTTTGAAAATTGCATTTGATTAAAAAGAATGCTTTGAAAGAAATTGCTAATTTTTATTTGAAAAAAAAAATCAAAGAAATTAATTAGTATACATCTAAGCAATTTATTTTGAGCTCAGTAAAAGTGAAGTTCCTCTTTTTATCCAATAGTCTTTAGCCTTTTTGGTTTTTAAATCAACATTGAAAAGAAATGATGTGTATCCCTTCTCATTTGTTTTCTTAGATGTATAGTAACAAGGACAACTATATACTCCTGCAAAGAAAAATTAATTCTTGTTATATGGTTTAATTTAATAAATAAGAAAAATCTGAAGTGCCTATCATAAATGTATTAACTGTATTTTTTAAAAATGTCTCTCTCTCTCTGTGTGTATATAT
>JAPMOQ010045993.1:1633700-1714849 GCA_026543055.1 Argiope trifasciata
ATATATATACATACATACATACATATATATATATATATATATATATACATACATACATACTGAATTAATGCAAATATTCTCTCTCTTTTTGGTCAATCATGTCCTTTTCTTTTTCCCAGCGTGCCATGTAAAACTTGAAATATTTATGTTAGTCTTATTTAAACCTTTCAAAGTTGTTCTCTTTAAATTTGTTAATTATCTTCCAATGATGATGCATTCCTTATATACGCTTTCATTATGGATTAGAGAACTAAAATTTAATGATGCTTGAGTATTTTTTCAACTAAAATTCAATTTTCACCTGAAATCTGGAACTTATAATACAGGTGAACTTTTATAAATTCAAATTAGTTATTCTAATTAGTAGGGAATTCATTCAGGTGTTCTTTTTAATTATTAATAAAACAATACTGAAAATTAAATTATAGAATGATTCATTTAAAGGTTTTTTAATATAAATTTTATTTGCAAATCTCACTCTTTTTTCTGGAACAGTTAAGAATCAAAAATAGTTTTGCGTAATCTATTGAATTTTGTACATGTTATCTCAAGAAAAAAATCAGGGTATCTATTCTACTGAGGTTAATTTAAAGGGGGAAAAAAATTCCAAATGCTACATTCTGTACATCGTTATACATTTTTTAATTTGTATATATACAAATTAAGCTCATTACAGCTTTTTGTTTTTATTATGGCATTGTAGTCATCAAACCTAATGTACATAATTTCACAGCTTGTGGAAGAGCTGCACCCTTGCAATTATTTCAATTTTGACATTTCTGTATTGATTCTAATGATGGAAAAGTATTCTGTAATTTTTAATCACATTCTATGATTATCCTTTGGTTCTGAAAACCTATAATTAATATACAAAATCTCAACTGAAGGTAATACAGTACCGAGTATCAGAATCTTTTTTAAAAAAATAGCATGCAACACCAAATAAAGTATGAAGAGGAGAAACAGAATTATTACCAAACAATCAATCCTTAGCCATGGGAAACTTCAGAAATAGGCAACCTTCTATCTGTGTTCTTTTGAAATTGAATTTATTTTTAATTATTTCTTTTTAATAAGTGGGAAAGTTTGTGTTACTCTGCATTATATATGTATTTTTGTATTAAATTAATCATTTATATAAGAATAATTGCTCTTTGGAGGAAATAATAAGGATGTGATTTTAAATGCATTCTTAATAACATTGTTCTTGCATTAACTTTGCTTATTATTAAATGGATGAAATGATAGCACTCATAAAACTGAGTTGTATTTGTTTTGTTAGATTTTCCCTAATATCTAATTCAAATGAAATGTGAAATTAAGCCAACAGGAGTACTCTTGAAGCTTAATAAAACATTAATTTATGAAAGTATAGAATTTATACTGAACATTAATGTCGCCACCCAGTTAAATAAGAGAAAACAGCAAAAATCTTACCTCGTACAGAAGTTTCAGTAACTGGTTTGAAAAGAATGACTGGCATTGTAGTGATCAAATGCAGTGGCTCTGGTTCTATTAAAATGCCATTTGTCTTATCCCAACCAGCACCTTCCAAAAGTAAACCACGTACATATATCCCTTCCTAAACATTTGATAATTATATTTAAATATAACTGAATAAATAATATTCTTTGAGAATTTCATTTTTATTTAAAGATTTGTTGAATTTTGTTAGAGAATCGATGATACAGAAATGCATCAAAATTATATATTAAAAAAAATCTGTGACATGTATAACGAATGAACTAAAGAGGTGGTGAGTTATGATATTGACAAACAGAATGATTGTTAAGGATTTTATATACATAATTATTTTAATATTACATTACCTTTTTTCCTATCAATAGACACATATATTTATATAAATAAATTAGCTTTGATTTTAATTTTCTAATTGAAATTTCTTTATTAAATTTATCCCTTCCTTAAAAAAAGAATATAAATGATTTATTCTTTAATTATTTGAAATTAATTTAAAATAGCAACATAATGCTTTGTATAAGATAGGGCTAATACACAGCATATATAATGTGAAAGGTTACTATCAATAATCTGGAAAGTGAAGGTACAATATATACTTCAAATGCATTTTTTAAATTTTATTAATTAAAAATGAAGCAAAATATTATTTCATTGATTTTAAATTTAAAACATTTTCTTTTTAATGACATCAGTTTAGTTGAGAAAATTTTTCCGAATTTTGAATTAAATAATTTCCAAGATCCTGAATCTTAGATTTCATTGTTGTAATGAAATTCAATCTTTTGTCGTAGTTTCATCAAATATTTAATGGTGCTATCCATTGCTAAAAGCAATGTATAACACATAATTCAGAGGTAGACCAAGAAGTAAATTACAGGAGTAGTTTGTGCTGGGATGAAACATAAAGTGACTATAAGTTAATGACGTATGCCATTCTTGTGGAATCCTCTTGCAAAAAGTCATTACCAAAAAGGAATTGGACAACATCAAGTTCCTAGCTTTTCACAAGAATCTCCTATGCTTTATACAAACTTTTTGAGAAAACCTTCTACATTTGACAAGAAAGATGAAATTATTAGGGATTTGAACAGAAGATTAAATTTGATATGTGTTATAATCAGAAGAGAATTCTATCGGGAAAACATGAAGCTATGATCTGTTAATGACATCTGTTAGAATTTAGAAATAATTAGCAATAATTTTAGAGCTTTATGTAGATATTTTCAAAGTGAAACTGACCCCGAAAGGCATATATTGATAAAATCACATGAAAAGATATATATTGATGAAAAACTATTAGACAAAATATAAATGAATGGTTAAACAGGCTAAGCAAGATTGTTTTGAAAAGTTCCAAGATAAGCCAACTTTTAGAAACCAAACAATCAAAACTGTTATTAAGGAAAATCTACCCATAAGTCGACCCAAATCAGAGAAAAACAATGGAGAGTACACATCAACAGTTAAAGAGAGCTTTGATTAGATAATTCAAAAACAATTTCAATATTATTTGAAGTTGTGCAAAGTGAATATAAGCATCTTTTAGATGAAGAAATGCAGGAATTTACTATTATAAAAATTGAGGAAATCTATAAATGCATGGAAATACAGATACCCACGAAACACGGTGGATGGGCAGTTGAATTTATTTAGGAGGGATTTGTTTTATGTGGTATTTGTAAATATGATGAATTATCACTTAAATAATTGCATTTTCTTAATTATATGGAGAGAAAAAACTAATCTTGATTCCAAACGGGGAGAAAGTTTCTAAATATTTTTCCATGGTTTTAAATTAACTTTTAATGAATAGATTAATGTATTAGAACCCCAAAATATTTTAAAATGTAGTTTTAGAATAAGAATGTTGACGATTCAGGCCCTAGAAAAAGATTATGGAATTTATTAGTGGCACAAGAGACAATAAATTGATAACGTGTATGATTTTATTAAAAATAGAAAATGCATTTAATGCATTTAGCTAGCTGAACATTAAAAGTACACTTAGAAATTAGGTGATTAGCAAATCATGATATGAACTTTTGGTTAGCTTCTTCTGCAACTCTGTCCTACTTCTTTATAATGATGAAACTTAGTAATACATTCAGAGAGTTCCTCGGATCTGAAATTCCAATCCAATCTTGTGGTTATTAATTACTAGTTGTTTAAGGCGACCATCTAATTGGCTGGGGGTATTGGTTAAAATTTGATGTCAGATAAATTGTTTAGATTGTGTACATTACCCTTATAATGAAGACAATCTTGTGATATGATGCTATTAAAAGTGTAAATGTACCGTTTATCTATCTTATGAATTTCGCAGTATTATAACTTCACTTTTTTATCTAATAACATAAACTATTGTGATACTACCCGCCTTTGGCGACCAGCCAGTTTGCGATTCTTAATATTTAAAACGGTCAGTTAAAATACTTAATGGCATTGTCAATTAAATGCTTTGTGTGACGTCATTGTCAATTAAATATTTTATGTAACGTCTTTTAATAGCTACTTCATCAAAATATTTTTAAGGTTCAAATTTTGAGTCATATTTTGATATTCATTCACTCATGTAGTTGTAAAGGCCTTAAGCCCTTAATGTACTATCTGTCTCATATTATCTGTCAGTTTGTGCAAAATTTTAACTTAAAATTAAAGTGGAGATGATTAAACTGCAAATTAATTTATATATATATATATATATATATATCATAAAATTCAGGTTTCAGTTTTACTTTCAAAAGGATTTAAATGATGCGAATAATAATATTTTGTTTTATTTTGGTCTATAAACATAGTTAAAAAAATTATTAATTCTAAATTATACATCTTTTAGTTATAAGGAATCATATTCTATGAAATATTCCTGGCACTTCAACTTTCAAATAAATAAATAAAGGTTTCTATCTTCTGCTATCAAATTTGATCTACTTATGAAGTTTTGAATAGATATGTTTGGAACATTCAACATTTTCATTGTTAGGCCAGTCAATCTTGAGAAAACCTAGACGTTGATACCATCTTTGGAATGGTCAACGAAGTGGTTTAAAATTATCCGTTTTTTTCAAATACTGATCTTCAAATATTCAGAAATCAGTCAGTTTTAGAGACTGAGTTGATTGAAGTTTATTGTTCTTTTTATTTCAAAGCTAAATGTTCTTCATTTTTTAAAAGCATTTATAGACTCATATTACATACTATGTAGTTATTTACTTCATTTAGACCCTTTTTGTGTGTGTGTATATATATATATATATATATATATATATATATAATATAACCATGGTTGTCTTAAATAAAGCTGACTTATTTAATTAATAACATTGTTAAAATCACAACATTTTTCTTTACATTTTCTTTTTTAGAAAAAAACACATTTCATATTTATTTCGTTTCATACAGACACATTCTGAAAATTACATTTTTATAAGTTTAATTTGCAATATTTATTTTTTTTATTTGATATTTTATCAATCTAATGTCAACCAGGTAAAAGATTTTTCCCCCCTTTTACTCATAACGTGCTCGTGCAGATTAAATTTTATTGTTTTGTCTGAAATATATTGTTAAAAATATAGTTAAAACATTTCTTTAAAAATTCGTTACAAATAGATTAAGTTAAGTGTAAAAATACGGATCTCATAAGAAAGCCATTTTTTTTTAAATCTTTAATTTGATGTAAAAATCCTCTTTGTGCTATATTTTCTGAAGTTATAGGAGAAAAACGTCGAAATTTCGCTTAATTTTTAATTAATTCAAATTCTAATTAAAAATTCAAAAAAAGGGCTCCGAGGTGCCCATTTCCGATCTCCAAGGTATACATGTACCAAATTTGGTAGCGGTAGGTCCAACGGTTTGGTCTGTAGAGCGTCAACACACACACAGTGGACTGAATTATAAGTATAGATTAAACAAAATCTTTCTTTAATTTTCAACATAAAAATTGACGTAAATTCCAATTGGTAGATTCTCGCTCGCTCTTTCTTCGCATTTTTTAATAAACTGATATGGCTGAACTTCTCAATATTGTTTTAAAAAACCAATACAGGATTAACACTGTATTTCTGTTTTATCACTAATGCTCTGAGATTATCAAAATCTTCAAAGTTCAATTTAAAAAAATCTGTTTTATTTTCTTTTTTTTTTCTATTGAAAAATAATGATGATTATCTGATTTTATTAATCCTTTAAAACTCATTCACCACCTCATATTAAGTTTGGGAATTAAAATTATGATGTTAAAAAAACTTACTGCCGGAACTTCAATAATATGAGACTCTTCTAAGGTAGATACGTGATATTCCCAGATAAGTTCTTTCAGCATTACCTGAAAAATTACGATGAGTTATTTTAAAAAAAATTACAAACATAATCCTTTTTAGAGGTTTACAATTCATTAATTGTTAATACAGAATTGTGATAAAAAACATTCATCGCAAATGAACTGTAAAAAAGTATCTGCATTTTTTAAAAATTTAATTTTAAATGATAGAAAGAAAATGCAGGAAAACATTTTCATTCCGACTAATACTTACATCGCTGTTTTTTACTGTTGTCTGTAGTGTAGCGTTTAAAACACTATTAGGACTTGAAAATCCGGAAAGCCAAATTTTCACTGGCATCACTCCATTTGAAATCCATTGAGCAAATTGCTCCACTCGCAGCTTTAAATCTTGGATCCAGGAACTAAGAGGCTTTAAAGTCGGATACAGCTACAAATGAAACATTTCATGTTAAGCAAGAATTTTTTTTTTTTTTTTCAAAAAAAAAAAAAATCACGCACAAAAACATCAAAAATTTAGCACTTTTGATGTTTTTACTTTTCGCATGCTGGATAAGCTTATCTTTTAAAATGCAGAACGATCTATAAATCATCTCAGATATTGCTCTTTGTATTTAAGATACCTCCACATCGAAATTCACCATAACACAAATTTTCTTACTTTTACAAAATATTGTATAACTAGCGGGAGTGTTTAATCTGAACTTTATCGTATATTCCTTAATAAAAATATATTTCCCCTATAAAAATTGTGAAAATTGGGCGTATAGGTCCAAAGTGCTCAAATTTTTATTTTCAGACAGTTGTATCACATGATAGTTATATACTTCGTACTATAGAAAAGAAAGCCAGTATACAATTGGGATGCTTATTCTTTGATCGATTGAAACCAAAATTGGAGCAGAACAGTTTTAATGACAAGTTCGTGAACCAAATTTCCTTCATTTAAATGATTAAGTTCATGAAATAAGAACAAATCAACAGACGCATTCTGTGACAGATTTCATTCAAATTTAGAAAGGGATCTGCAATATAAATGCTATTATCTATTCTCATTTCATCCATTTAGCTCTTAATATTTTGTATTTATCGCGTTCAATTGAATTTGGACATCAAATACAAATTGACAATTTTCCTGTGAATAATTTGATAGAATTCTAGAGAAGATGCGTTCAATAGTATGCATAGATACGTTCAACATTTAATAGAAGTCTGCAAGTTTGATGTAAAAACCAAATATAAAATTTCACTCATAGAGTTCGAAACGCTTTTGAGTTATTATGTTCATAAGTAAATATAATTCAAACAAGTATTCTTTGGACTCAGGAAGTACAGATTCGTTAAAACCTCGAGTTCGAAAATTTTGATGATTACAATACTTTTTCTCTTTTTACATATCATAAACTAGAAAGTATAAAATGAATAATTGATATTATTACCGTAACAATAAGTAAGTTTAAAACAGTCGTGAGGGAAATACGATTTTAACCATTGTTTCATTGCATTAAAAATAAATTTCAGTCATTCATGTGAGCTAAAAATTGATTCACAATAAAACAGTAATAGCATATATTAATTGGGAATTATAATTTTTATTTTAGAAAAATGCAACATCGTAAAAATAGTTCGGTATCTTATACTACCTTTTGCCATTCTTCAGGAACTTTCATTTTCAAAATCACTTTGGAAAGTACTTCAAGCTCATCAGTTATTATTACTTTGCCAAAAATGCTATTCTCAAGCTCATTTAAAGAATTTGAAACCAAAGTCAGCAGATCATTATATCGTTTAGTCTAAAAAATAATACAAAAAAAAGTTTAATCTATGTTTATCAGTTTTAAGACTGACAAACTGTCACCCTTATAATAGATTTAGTTCAAAATGAATTAATAGCGAACACTTTAATTTGAATTAAGTCTGCACTTTAAAGACAATCTTTTTATCAAATTTTATCCCTCTATCTCTTAACGTTTTGTAATTATAGCAAAAATCTGTACTTGATCAGACAGACATTAAAATAATTCCTCAAAACTATCAAAATAATGAGTTCTAAAGTTTCAGAGTATTATTTTATTGAAAAAAAGTGAAATTTTGCTCATTCTTATCATCAATTAGAAGTAAATGTAAACAAACTTATTAACTAGAGAATCTCAGAAATAAATTATTGTAATACAAAATTAAATAAAATTAATGGATTAAAAAATAATCATTGAATTTTTATAAATGTACGGAATTTCTTAATTTAAGTTATACCAGCGGGTGACCGAGCTCCGCTCGGAGAAAACAGGTATCGAAGCTAACTCGAAGATTTAAATTTTCAATTGTGATTTATCAAAACAATATATGCCATAAGAAAATTTGTGAAACCATTGGTGAAAAGATAACCGGTTAAAGTGCACCATTGTAAACTATTCTAAACAAAGTTAAAGTTTGGAAAGGGAACTATTCTATACAAAGGTAAAGATTGAAGTGTGTTGAAGTTCAATATTTTTGACAAATTTATTTAGAAAAACCAAACATATATACATACATAAGAAACATATTATAAACCTATAACAGCATAAACATAAAACTTTATTAGTTCGCCATATTGGCTATAGATGGCAGCACGTTACCGCTTGAAAATTTAAGTAGCCATTATGGCGAACTAATAAAGTTTGAAAATATCCTATCTGTAACTCCGAATTGCTCGACCGTAGCGCTTCAAAACCGGCGCCAATCGATTCCTCTTGGCCAAAAACCCCAGACCCCCAAGTTTACCGGAGTTTATTAATTCTGGGGCGATTTTCGACTTGGCAACCATTCCTCGTATTATAGTATTAGATAGATACTACAGGGTTATAGATTAGAATTTTTAACATCATATAATTTTCAAAATTTAACTTTTATAAAAAATAAGGCTACTGATAATTACTTTAGACAACATAAGACTTCTGATAATTAATTTAGATAAAGTGCATCTGATTATAAACTTTTTGGTGGAAGAGGAATTTATCAGTTTACTTACTTCTTGAACCAGAATTTCATTGAAAGAATCAGGCCTCTCTTGAAGAATATCCAGTGCACCCATTTCGTCAAGTAAATCAGGAATACGAAGTTTGATATCAGATATAATTTTTGTGAGCTTTACAGAAAGTATGAAGAGGAAAGTAATTAATCTTTTTCAAATTCTCATTTTATTAAGTAAAATTTTATTGATTATGAATATTGAAGGAAATAATAATTTATAAGAAAACCTGAAATTAGGTTAAGAAAAAAAAATCTTGTTTGAATTTTCTAGTCACGATGTTGGCCATTTTATTTTTAACATTCATTAATAAAAACATTAATTTAATTGCGTTAAAATTGCTTTTAGATTGAAATTTCACACTAATATTCTTTTTATATTGTCTCTTTGTTACTTGGCCAAATGAATATACAGCATACTAAAGACTTTTTCTGATTAATGTTAAATCTCTACCTACAGTAGAACTACAGAACACAAATCCATAATAAAGCCAAGACTATCCTGATCAAGTTTAGTTTAGTTATATTAACGTCCCGTTTAAAGCAACACGAGGGCTATTTTGGGACGGACCTCGTAATTTTGAACCAAGATCAGATGACGAGGACGACACCTGAACTGGCACCCCCCTTTCCACACCACACTACACCTGCGGGAGGACGTTTGGCCTGACAGATTTAACGTGCAGGAGACCCCCTCACACGACGGTTCTTCGGTGGAATCGAATCTCGAACCTGAAACCCTCCGGTTCCGAAGCCGAGACCTTACCACCAAACCACCGCGGCCCCACTATCCTGATCAAAAGAGGAGATTTGTGCACAATTGATTTGTATTTGGAAGAACAATATAATTAACAGAGTAGAAACAAAATTTTGAATGAGTTCTTAAAGTTCCCAAAATTGCAGAATCTTTTGAAAAAAGTGCAATTAACAGATTTTATTGCAGTAATACCATAAATCTATATATCATTTTAAAGATAATTTTAAAAAGTTTTAGGTAAGTAATTTTTATTTATTAGGGATTATTATTAGGATTTATTATTAGGGATATAATTTGTTTTTTATTGATATAAATATAACAAATGAGCATGAATGTTTAGACAGCCAATTAGGTGGTAACTAATTGTAAATAGAATTTAGCAAGAATCTTTTCAGATTGAAATAGGGTCATTTTTTCATGGCTTTTTTTTATTTTATTCCAACTGGTTACTTTTTTGTGTTCTTCCCTTTTGTGCATTAATAGCGTAAAAAATTAAATAAATGGCACTAATAGTTAACTGATCACCTAAAGAATGGTATAAAGATTTAATATTGTCTGGACAAAGTGTTATTTGTAATGAAATAGAAACAAAATTGGTTCAAATCTAGTTAAACATAGTATTTATAAAGGTGTATAAAGGAATTCAGTAACTGCAAAATCGAAGTGGTAAAGGCAAGAAAAGATTCAATGCCACATGTGACGATAGAATAATTAAATGATCGTGCCTTTGCGATCGAAATCATACGGAATCATATAAAGTGAAATGGCGTAATGCAATGTGAAGTTGAGTACGAGGAATATTTGACACAAATTGGAGGAATTTTGTCTAACTGCAAGAGTTTATTTTTCAAAAATCATCAATTTAAACCATCATCATCATATTCAAAATAATTTTTAAATTCGAAACGAAGGTTGAAAAAATTAAACTGAGAAAAACTTGGATTACAAATTAAAGGAACAGAGGTTTTGGAGTGATGAGACCAAAATTTCATTATTTGGTTGAAATGGCATAAATTGAGTCAGAAGAATATACAATGATTTTCCTTTGATTGCATTAAAATTACTTTCTAACGCATCAGTTAGTATTACCATCTGTGGATATATGACAGCTGTAGGTATTGGCACAATTTGTGTAACTAATAGGAATATAATTGTCCCAAAATGCATAATTGAAATATCTGTTAAACACTAGGGTCTTAGGTATCTTTTCATGGGCAATGGGATATTTATATTTCAACAGGGTTCAGCTCTTTATGTTACCACTGCATTAAAAAAAACTTGTTTCAAGACAGTCATATTTCATTATTGGAATGATTTCAGAATAGCAGACCTTAGCTCAATCTGAAATTATGGAGAAAGCTGAAGAAACTTGTTATAAAGAAGCAATATTTCTATTAGAGTATCACAAAATAAATTTTGAGGAACTAAAAGCGTTGGGAAACACCATGGAATAGCGCTGTAAGGGGTAATTGATACCAAAGTTTATTTAGTTAAGTAAATATTGTTATCAGTAGCACTTTTTGTGCACGTCATTATTTCTATGTTTCTTAATAATGTTTATAATTTGAAAAAGTTCGATTTCATGATCTTTGCAATTACATGAAAGTCTAAAATTAAATAATTTTCAAAATATCATGAACAAAAAATTTCTAAATTTGTGGATCCTCAAAACGATCACCTAATTTGTCTAATTTGTAATTTAAATTATAAATTTATATAGTCTCACAATTACAAATTTTGATTTTAAGTCCCACAGACTCACAACAAAGAATGTAACGGTTAAGAAAACCCTTCTCCAATCTTTATGTAAAAAAAGGGTTACTTTGGCTATAATCATTTTAACAATTGTAACTCATTTATAAAAACCAGAATTCCTAATCTACACAGATTCAATTTCTTCATTCTTTTGCAATTAGCTATTAAATATTTCTAAAAAAAATTATTCCTTTTACCTTGAAAGGCTAAACAAAGCATCTCTTTGGTCAAAGTGAGTTTCTTAGAGTTTATTATCGTTCTGCACTTAAATATATTTCTCACGATAATTATTACATCTATAAAAAAAACAACGATTTTAAAAGCTTTTAATGTCGTAAAAGAAACCTCAATCATAATGACTATCACAACAACAATAACAACAGACACACATAGAATGAAGAAGTAGAGTTCAGAATATCAGATAGTCGATTTAATTTCAGTTTTTTAAAAATCTTTTGATCCTTAATTTTAAACAATTTTATTATATCTGACCTTGCAATAATATTCTTTTCCAAAATTCAAATGTAATCTATGCTAAGAAAATTCTAATTTTTTTAAAATTTAGATGTTTGCATAAGAAAGTATATTAGAATATTGAGAAATCTTCAGATGCTGAAATTGAACTTTTGAGATAATTATATAAAACCATTTAAAAGTATATGCTCTATAAAAGAATAAAGTTTCAAAAGTGAAAAAATGGTAACAATATTTCTAGTTTGCACACCCTAAGCAAACTGAAATTTTGAATATCTTCACCTGACTTTCATTGCTTTTAGCAACAAAATGTTCTCCTTTGATTTTCATCATATTGTCTAATATTTCCTTCGCGTCTTCAACTCTGTAAGGTATTTCAGCATTGCAATGTTGCCCAAAAACTTCTGGCACATCCACACTTGGTAAACCTTCAATGAATCTGACGTAAATTTCCAGTGGCCCATCTTCCGGAACATAGTAATCAGGAGCAGACGTTAAACTATGAAGAAATTTTTATGTTAAGTTTATATCATATATATTTTTTATTTACATTTTTATATGAATTCAAGCAATAACATTCAATACTTAAATATCAAAAAAAAAAAAAATTGTTAAGACTAAAGTTTTACAACTATTAACCAAAAACATCTTCATTAAACATTTTTCGTACTTATCCAGCTTTATGAGAAGTTATTTCATGACTTTTATTTGAAGATGTTTGAAAATGCTTTTTAGGTTCGTAACATAGCACAAGCAGTGAAGCTTGACTTTTAAATATTTTTTATTCATATTCACTGGCAATTCGAAATTTTTTTTTCATATTTCGTGACTTTCCTTTTCACCGAAAGTTAAAAATAGCCTGCAATTCGATTAGTCTGAAGTCAGAATTGTTTTTTTCCCCTAAATTAATTAAATACAGACAGATTATTTATTTAAGACAGACTATTGTGTAGATAAAATGTTATTTGGTTGCTAAAATTACTTATAAATTTGAACTATTATTTACATTTTTCTTCAAAAATTATAAAATATAAATTATTATTTTAGTTTACCTTATTAAAATTTTGTATTTTTTCATTGTGAATCATCCATTAATTGTATGATTGTCAAATATTAAAAATATTTATTGCTTTTTTTTCTAAAAAAAACTATTCTTTTTATGTTGCAATCGATTTTAAACACACCTGTCACACCTGTTTGTCTTAACCCGAACACCTAGATAAATCAAATTTTCATTATTGCACATCAGATTTGAATGAGTCATACTTTACGTTAACAGAAAACATTGTTTTATATTTTAAAAATAATTCGTCTTGCTTTATAAAGTGGACAACGGTAGCCTTGTATCAATTTTCCCAAAAAAGTATAAAGAATGAAAAAAGAGATTAGTATATCCATATGTCAATAGAATTTCTTTTGTTTATTATGTGATGAAATAAAAGGATTCGTTTATACTTTTATTCATTATGGGCCATCTATATAAATATAGATATTGTCTGTTGTGAATAAACGTTGGATTGTAATATGAATATTACAAGGCTAATGATATACAATACTAGCTGCCTTTGGCGACCAGTTGGTTCGCCGTGAGTAATACGTTCTAAAATTTTCATTAAAGTCACATATTCATTAGCCTTAAAGCAATTCCGGGCATTGATTGGCCTGAAATTAAAAATGTTTTTTTCCGTGATGCTGCCAAAATATTAAATATGTTTTTTTAAAGAAAGCGAAAAAGAAAAAAAATTATTGAATTAATGATACAGATATTGTAAACGACTATAGAAATATGCCATTAAGTCGGGATTTCAATGCATATCTTGTCTAAATTCAATCAAGTTTACCATAAATAAAGAAGATTTATTGATTTAATTATTTAGATATTGCAAACGATCATAGAATCCTTTGTTTTGCATTTATTTTTTTAGAAAATGTCACTTTTTATATTTATGTTATTTCATCCAGTCCCGTGCTGAAAGTTGTATTTCTTTAGATTTGATTTGCGATGATGTTTTTTTTTTTTTAATTCTAACTTCTGGCATTCTTTTATTTTATCCCGTCACGTGATAAAAACATGGTTAAAATATTTCTTTAAAAATTCGTTAAAAATAGAAGCTTACATTATAAATTAAAAAAACTGACACCGTTAGAAAGCTAATTTTTTTAAATCTTTAAATGGATATAAAAATCATGCTTGTGCAATAATATTTTCGGAAGTTATAGCGGAAAAACGTCGAAATTTCGCTTAAATTTTAATTAATTCAAATTCTAATTAAAATTTCGAAAAAAGGGCTTCGAGGTGCACATTCCCAACCTTCAAGGTATACATGTACCAAATTTGGTAGCTGTAGGTCCAACGGTCTGACCTATAGAGCGCCAACACACGCACGCACACACGCACGCACGCACGCACACATACACGCACACACACACACGCACACACACACACACATTGAGCTTTATTATAAGTACTAGCCGCCTTTGGCGACCAGCTGGTTCGCCATGAGTAATGGGTTCTAACATTTTCAATTAAATCACATATTCATTAGCCTTGAAGTAACTCCGGGCATTGATTGGCCTGAAATTTATATTTTCTTAAAGATGATGGATGGAAAGTTCTAAAAGAACACGTTTTCCTAATAATATTCTATAATTTTATAAATTAGTCAGTTTTAATGATTGATTTAGAAGACTGATTGATGTAGCAACTTTTATTTAAAATGTTAATAAAAATATTTTGTAAAATATGGGTCACAGAGCAAAGTATGAAGAAATCTAAAAGTAATTATTTATCACTGCATTGTTTGACTCAAACTACATAAAATGTAATTATTTACTTCATTTAGATCAAATTAATAGTATTAAACAATATATATGCCTATTAATAATATTTTACAAATTGGCCATTGGAAATAATTTGAATGCATATCCTATATAAATAAAGATAATTTATTCAATTAATGATTTAAATATTGCAAACGATCATAGAATCCTTTGCCTTGCATTTTTTATAGAAAATATTACATTTAATATTTATTTTATTTTATCCAGTCACGTGCTAAAAGTTGCATTTCTTCCGATTTAATTTGCGATGATAGTTTATTTATTTTTTTAATTTGAACTTCCGTCAAAATGATGGCAACACGGTGATAAAACCTAATTTTTTCAATTTGACGTGCTCTTGCAGATTTTATACAAACCTTAGCTTTGCATTTATTTTTTTAGAAACTATCACATTTTATAATGAAAAAAAAAATATTGAATTAATGATACAGATATTTCAAACGATAATAGAAATATGCCAGTAAGTCGGGATTCCACTGCATATCCCGTCTAAATTCGATCAGGTTTACCGTAAAGAAGATTTATTGAAGTAATTATTTAGATATTGCAAACGATCATACAATCCTTTGCTTTGCATTTATTTTTTTAGAAAATATCACATTTTATATTTCTTTTATTTTATCCAGTCACGTGTTAAAAGTTGCATTTCTTTAGATTTATTTTGCGATGATAGTTTTTTTTTATTATTTGAACTTCCGTTATTGTTTTCTTTTATTTTATCCAGTCACGTGCTCAAAAAAACATGGTTAAAATATTTCTTTAAAAATTCATTAAAAATAGAAGCTTACGTTAAAAATTAACAAAACTGATACCGTTAGAAAGCTAATTTTTTTATCTTTAAATTGATATAAAAATCATGTTTGTGCAATTATATTTTCGGAAGTTATAACGGAAAAACGTCGAAATTTCACTTAAATTTTAATTAATTCAAATTCTAATTAAAAATTCGAAAAAAGGGCTCCGAGGTGCACATTCCCGACCTCCAAGGTATACATGTACCAAATTTGGTAGCTGTAGGTCTAACGGTCTGGCCTGTAGAGCGCCAACACACACACACACACACACACACACACACACATTGAGCTTTATTATAAGTATAGATAGATGAATCACTGAGAACTTACCGATGTTTAATATTTGCACATACTTCATCACAAAAAAATTGATCGAAATAAAACATCAACAAGCGCTCATCATTCACATCTGCTATGTGACCTCCGTAAATAGATTCAGCTATCATCGTTTTTAAAGCATTCCATTGAGTATCTTTGTATTCGTCTAAATAGAGTTTCAGTAGTATGGATGAAGCCTAAGAGATCAAAGAGAAGTTCATGCAAAAGAATTGTTTTGAAATAAAATTTTAACATCGATTTCAATTTAAGGGCTTTGCGGAAGTCCGAAGAATTAAAAATTCAAGATTTCACTAGTTTTCATAATCACACTTTTTTGGAACCTTTTAAGCTTCAAAATTAAATATTTGAAGACCAATTGTATAATTCTGGAAATTCAAACTACTTATTAATTCTGTCAAATATTATATAAATTTTATTGCTTTATTTCGTTTAAAAACTGATTTTGGTTTTCTAAATTTTATTTAATTATTATAATTTTTTTTCTAAAGGTATTTATTTTTTTCATTATCTTTAGACATTGATAAAAAATATGTTGATCTCATATGCAATTCTTGTAATTTACGAAATTTTACCACATGCGTGTAATGAAATCTAATTTGGATCGTAATTTTCATTTTTATTCAGCCCATTATTATATATATGATGATTATCCCCATGATATGATTATATATATATATATATATATATATAATCATTTATTTTATATATAAATAAAAATCTTGCCTAAAGACTTTTTCAAGGGTCACTCTCGGGCTGGGATTCAAAAAAACAGAGTATTTTTTCTGTAAGGAATTTGACTTTTAGTACAACAGTATTGATCCCCCCGTGACCCAAAAATCCCCTGAAATTAATGCCTAGGAGATATACCACTTTTCACAGAAGTGAAACAAAACAAAATTAAAAAAGAAAAACATCACCAATTTAAGCAAAAATATACAACAGCATAAAATAAACTATTTAAGAATATTCATAAGAAATAATTTAAAAAAACATGCCAGGCAGCAGGCAAAGAAACCCCCCGTCTAATTTTGATTTTAGCTTATGTCATTCAAGGTTATAAATAATTTGGGGTTCTCAGCGCCATCTATTTAGTAGCGGAAAGTCTAAATTTTTTAAGCTAAAGGTTTAAAACCGCTTCATCTCTTTTTTTATTTATTAAAATATCAATATAGCAGTAATTTATGGAAAATTCATTATTAATTACTTCAGTATAAGAAATTTTATTATTACGAATTCTTTTAATCATGTTAAATTGTGAGAAAATTAAATTTTTGAAAATTTTGGAGCTAAGATTAGAATGGCAATAGTTTAATTATGTTAAAGTTGAATTAATTTCTTTTATCGTAAATACCAACTATTGTTTTATCATTAACAATTTCGAGCCTCAAGTTGATTTTTATTTGTTTCTGATAAAATTAAATCTTTAGTATAGCAATTAGTATCAATAGTGGTATTCTCTAAGTTAATCAAAAGTAAATCATCAATAAATCCCCAACCGTTTATTCAATTATATTTTTCTCATAGTAATACAGGAAAATATTGGCCAAAGCTCTTGAGGAAATTGTTCCCATTGGAATGCCTTTTACTTGTTTATGAGCATCAATACCATTTAAAAACATAATTTTCGGTAATATTGAAATAACATATTATCAGCCAGTTATTTCTAGTAATACCTTCATTTAATTATTCGTCATATACAAAAGTACAGACATTTATTAATTTTTCATGACGCAGGTTGGTGTATAAATTTTTAAAATCATAAGTATTGTTTATTAATGTTGTCCCCTTTTAAAAAGTCCAAAATTTCTTTGTTACTATTAATTATAACGTTATCTTCATTTTTGATTTTGTACAGGATAATTTTTAAGTATTTAAATAAATGTTTCCCTGTGTAGTAATTATAACTGCCAGTTTTACGTCACGAATCTGAATTTTAATGTTTTTTAATAAAATTTAACTGTTAGGAACAAATAAAAATAGTTTAGAGAGCATTTTTTTGGGGGGGGGGGTATCACCTTCGCCTTAATTTCAGGTAATTTTCTGGTCACGAGGATTCAATACTGTTGACTAAAAGTCAGATTCCTCACAGAAAAAAATCATTTTTCCTCAATCTGTGAAGACTGTTTCAAATCTTGAAAAAGTCTTCAGGCCAGATTCTTATTTTATTTTATTTAATTTTTATTCTATTGTTTTGATTTTAACTTGACATTTTTTACTTATTTGTCTAGATTCATCCGTGTTTTGATAGTAACTGCATTTGCGCTCACTAAATACAGTGATGCTTTTTTATTTAATTTTTTTTATATTTTGATTCCGAAATAATTTTTCGTTTTGGTTCCAAAATAATTTAATTTCCTTACCGGAATAATGTTTGGTTTTGTTTTCGAAGTTGTTTTAATTTCACAATGCTTATATTTTTAATTACTTATATACATATCCTCTAAAAATCAAATTGAAATTGGAGTTAAAAAGGGATTCTTTAACAGAGAAAAAAATATTTACAATAAAAGGCAAGAAATTGGCATCACAAGATGTCATAAGAAATAGGCATTTAGTTTAACAGTTAAATTGGCTGTTTATCATATGATGCGATTCACAAATTGTCAGCAAATACATCATTGGGGAAAAAATTTAATATGGACATAATAAAAATTTTAATTTAAATTAGGACAATTTTGGCTATCGAAATAAAAAGTTGTGATGCGAAATATAAATTTATATATTTATTTGTTTGTTATTATTTGTTATCAAAATCGAAATTTAGGCGGAATGCGTGTCAGTTTCAACCTACAATTGTTTTAGACGGTGAATTTGCATTGTTATGTACATAAGACACTCTGCTTACTTATAATAATAATTACCATTTATATAAAAAAGAAATTATTTCAGTTACTGCTTAGATGCATTTCAAAAGTGATTTGTTCATTTTAAGGAACATTTTAAAATATATTATTAAGTTTTTGTAATTTTTTTCTTAATTGCAAATTAAAAATCTTTCTTAAAAATTTCGAATTCTTTAAAACTTATGTTTCAAGCATAATTTGAATGAATATGTATAATTTGAAGGCTATTCTGAATTTTGTACGTTCATTTCTTTGTTTGCGTAAGAAAAAAAAATTATTATTATTACTTATTACTCAATACTGCACAATGTATTTTTTCAGTATTTGCGATAAGGTATTTAAAAATAATCAAATATAAAATATTACCTTGAAATCTTCCTTAGTGAAATTATAAATGAAATTCCAGCCTAGGTTTTGAAATCTTCGTCTTTCAAGAAGGATAGAGTGGAAAAATGTCATTGAAAATAATAGGCTTTTGTATTTTGTTTGACAAGTAGAAGTGCTAATATCTTCTTCAGTTATTGAGTCCTCATATAGTTTCAACATATTGGCCCGTATACCCTGGTAATCACATTAGAAATTTAGAAATAGTGCGATAAAGAATTGAAATTTGCTAGCATATGTTTTAAGAAAAGTTAAATATCAAAAATTAAACGATTAATTGAAAAAGTGTTAATTGCCAACTTGAATACAAAATTTAAACGTTACAAGAACATAAGGAATCCAAATAAAATAATTATTAATGCTTTTTTAAAAATGATACTGCTACTGGCGTTTCAATTTTGGTTTGGAAATGAACACACAAACTTAGTATTAGGACACAAAACCCATAGTTAAGGTAATGACATGTATCATAAGCGATCTGTATATACCAATACCTAACTATAAGCTAACTCAAGCGTATCAGAAGTAAAATAAGTCTTAGAACAGTATTCTATTAACTGTAGTGGTGAAGGAGGGAATATTTTAAAGACAATTATTGTTATTATTAAAGAAAATAGAATTCATACAAAAATGATTTTTCTGCAGTTTGTTTTAGAGAATTCTATAGTCCTGCATTAGAAATAAGAAGAATAAAATTAAGAAATAGTAGAGTGCCTAAAATAGTTACATGTGAAAACATGTAAATAAACATGTTAGTGAAAACATGTAAATAAATTAACGAAAAAAAACTTACTTTTGGAAAATCAAGTGATATAATGATACTGTTTTGCAATACGGATGTTGGAAAATGCTTTGTTGGGGCTGATCCTAACCACAACCGAAATTTCTCATGAACTTTGATACTTTGAAGTTTATTAACGAATTTTTCCAAAGCTGGTAACCAGTTTAACAAAAGGTGACAGTTGGAGATGAATACCCAATATCCCTGTGAAGAAAACAAAAATTATTTTAAAAAAGCCGTTTTTTATAAAATAAAAGCAAATGAATATAGCTATGTTATTTTATTTAAGGTATTTAGTATTAATAAATTAAAAAGAATTTTTTTTTTCAAAAATTAAGAGACGGAGCATGGTAATCACCATCGTAAATATAACAAAAATAATTTATTTAAAGATACAAATTAAATATTTTTACCACTTTTGCAGAATCAATTATGAGTTGTGACGCCGCATTTTCTTGACCTTTTCCGAGGGAAATAGCCCTATACTTTATCTCCAAGTTTTTTGCCAAATTTTCAATGATTTTTTCAGGATTCTGCAATTACAATAAGATGATATTCAATCCAAATATTTAATAAAATGAAAGCCTATGGGAAATCAGTGAATTGTAGAAGAGTAAAAATTATTTTATCTCAACTTACTGTATCAGGCGACACAGTAAACAAAACCAACGGTTTATTTGGTGAACTCTCATCAAATATTTCTTCCATTTCGACGTCGGGGTATTCGAGAAAACTAAAAAAAGGTATGTATGGTAAGCTATCATATAATGTAAAAGTTTGCATATTATTATACTCAGTTTATTTCTCAAATTTCGACATTTCTATCAAAATTTTAAAATTGAAATGTACAAACTAAGGAAATTACCTTTTCCCTAGATTGCTGTAGATCAAACTGGTTACACAGTTTGTAAGTCTATCAAGCCGTAGACATCGAATTATAAGCAACATCTGAAACCCGGAACACACATTTCGCCAGATACCTTTAAAAGAAAGAATTTGACAGGTAAGTAATATAATGTCATCCTTAGGAAATACAAATAATGACCAAAAGTCCTATCAAACTACATAATAAATTGTCTATACAACAAAAAAAAAGTGCTACTTATATTTATTGCCTTATAGAAACCGAAATATTTTCACCTCATCCTCAACATAAATAAATATATAACTTTAACCTCTTCCCGTAAAATGACGAGTATAGCTCGTCATTGATTTTTCATGCCATATAGCACAATGACGAGCTATATTCGTCATGTGACTAAAGTTACTGCTGAATAGAATAATAAATTTGATTTAAAATTTCTAGTGTATTGAATGCGGATGCACTTGTATTACTTATGTTGATATCATAGATCACTATCATACATCGTTTGATGGTCTTGGTACAAGTTACGGCCTAACTATTAGTAGTCATTCTAATAAACTCGTTCATTCATTCTAATAAACATTTAGCCTGAACATCTGACTATAACTAAATGCTAAACATGCTGTGAAATAAACACCTTAATAAATAAAAGTAATGTAAATCAAGAAGATCAAAGTGATTCAGAAAAATCAGAAAATAAGCATACATTTAACTGATACTGGTTATAAAATTAATAATAGTAAAATATTACTAAGAAGACGAAAACGCACATAATGACTTCTAGATGAATTTTGTGAATACTCTTGAGTCGTAGACACGTTTTGTGCCTGAAATTATTTAAAAAAAAATAACAATACCGGAGTGCCTATAGTAAACGCGAAAACTAGGGGCTAATCCGAAATCACTAGAGAATTTTGAAGAAATGTTGAATGCGAACTTACAAATTACATTCAAACCATAATATAATTTTAATTAATAATTATAAATTAGTTAGAATTAAAAAATAAACTAAGATTTCTTAAATAAAAATTAAATAGCTATTTCACCCATAATTTTTGAATTCTTAAATCTGACTGGAAGAGGTTAAGCAAATCGTAAAAACAAATGAAGAGATTTGGATTAAGAAAAGAATTGGAGAACGAAATAACGAAATAATCGAAGCTTTAAATTTGCTATCATTTCTTTATATATTAAATGAACCTGGGAGAGGTTTTTTTTCTGGTTCCAAAGTTAAATACCACTCTTGCCACATTCTAGAATTTTCGTCAAATGAAACTGTAATGCTGAGAAATCTTGGCAAACGTTCTAATTGTGTGATATGATCCCAAGCTTCTTGAGACAACCATTGAGAGCATGGGTTTGCAGGTTCACTGGTACGGTCAATCACCTACAAAAATTATCAAAGTTAAATAGGCGCTGGTTAATTTTTCTTTTAGTGAAGATTATTTTTTCTACTAAGCAGGCTTACAATCAAATAAAATCTAAAATTATAAATTACCAAGAAATCAACATTCTTATACTGTTATATTAAACTAATAAAATATAGTGAATAATTGAAAAAAAAAACTCATTGCTAAAAGGAGAAAAAAAATCAGTATATTTTAGATACGCAAGGAAATTAGACTATATCTATGATTATATAGCTTGATAAATTTAACAAAAATAATTTATAGGAATTCTTTTTTCTTGATAAATTTAACAAAAATATAAATTCTTTTTTATTAGGATCTTCAAAGGCC
The DNA here is from genome assembly GCA_026543055.1 of Argiope trifasciata. NCBI lineage: Eukaryota > Metazoa > Arthropoda > Arachnida > Araneae > Araneidae > Argiope > Argiope trifasciata. The sequence goes on from JAPMOQ010045993.1 coordinate 1,656,043, forward strand.
GAATATTTTATTTTATTAACTTCTATTTATTAGTATTTTAACTTATAATTTATTTTTAAAAATATCATAAATGATCAAGTTAATTTTATTAATTAATTCAATTAATTAATTTTAAGCCCACATCTCTGGATGGCGCCAAAGGTATGGAATCAAAATTTAAATAATATAATCGTTGGTTAAAAAAATATTAAAATGGTATATTACAGCGGGGAAAACACAAGCGCTCAAACGTTTCGAAAACCTACTGCGGAAAGAAGCAAAATTGGTGACACAATTCTATTTTCCCAATGGAGAAAGGTTAAATAGTTACTATATAAAGTGTATAAAGCAATTGAATTCATTGATGAATGTATCTATTTAGAATATTCATATAACCAAGAGAAGAAAAAAAGTTACCTGACCGCCTTTAATGAAAAAGTCATATTCTGGCTTTTCGAGTTTACCTTCCACTAATAAAATCTTTGTGCAAATGTGGAAAGCGAGAAGTAAAGCATGCTTTTCAATCACAGTTCTGCAGGCGAATCTATTTATAAGCGAGAGAAGCAGATTTATTCTTATACTGCTTCAAATAAAAATTTTTATTTACTGTAAGACAACAGCAAATTGATTCTTTTTTAACTGTTGTTGAAACAATAAAGACATTTTTTTAAACATTTTTATAACTTTCAGGTTTGTTCCGTGTTTTGTGAACAAAGATACTTAGGAATTAATTGCTTTTTTTGTAGAAAGCATTATGCAATAAAAATTTGTATAGAATAATCATATTCTTGCTATTTTAAAAATATAAATCTAAAATATTTTAAGAATTTCAAGAAGCTATTATAACTAACTTTCTCATTTGGAATGAAGAAAACACATATAATGCTTTTTCGAATTAATGCATGTGGATTAAAAGTTATCTATTCTATTGCAACATTTCTTTTATCAAATACAAAATATATTTTATAGAAATCAATATTTATAAATGGACACTATTTACAATGCAATTAAGATCTTCTGATTCCCTGTGTTTTTATTCTTTGATGGCAATTGAACGCTTTTTTTTTCTCTGTAACAACTTTTAATGCTTACTTTCTTATACATTTTCAATAACAACAATAATAAATAGGTGTTAATTACATTTTATAACACTTAGATCTATTATAGCATAGAAAAGAATCACTATTGTAATTATTAATGTGATTGTAACAAAAATGAAAGCAATGAAATTTTGTAATAAATAATATTCTTTACAACTTACCTATAGACTGCTCTTTGATGAAAGGCGTTTAATTTCAAAATTCTCCTGGTCACTTCGGGATCTCTAGGAGATTTACTTATGGAGTTTAAAAATAATGTAATGTAGGAATCTAATGTAAATACATACATTGGATCTACATGAGCCATATCAGTAAGAACAAAATATAAAATTGAAGCCATTTTAGCACAAGGTCGATATTTCTGAAATAAATAAGTACATTTTTTATTACAGAATGTCTAATATTGTAAATAAAAAGAAACTTAAAAACCACACTATTTTATAAAATTGATGTATTTGAAACAACAAATTAGCAATATTGATAACTAAGACAAACATGAATTTATTGAAAAGATAAATTAATTTTCTATTAATTAAATTTTATTAAAATTATGTTTGTACGGATAACAGTTTGAAAGGAAGTAAAAATCCTTTTGTTGAAGAAATATCATTTAAAGATTATAAATGTTTTTATAAAACAATATTTCACTAGCGTTATTTTAACGTTCAGATTTAAAATTGCTCATAAAAATTATATGCACTAACAAAATGTTTTAAATTATACGACCGAATTTGATATTCTACGTGCTATTGTGTATTTTGAAATTTAAATTTTATTGATTTTTATATATTCTCAGACCATTAAAATGGAATTTCAAAGCATTTTCGATGGCTTTTCTATTTGCATTCAATCGACGTCGTTGGTGAGATTTGTGTAATTTGGAGCCTTGTCTCAATGTACTGCTCTTTGGTACATAAAAAAAATAAAATACGAATAAACAACTTTTCACTAAACCATCAAAGGAATTCAAAAATAAATTTGAAAGTTTAAAATAAATCTACAAAAAACTAATGAATTATTAGTCAAACTAATTCCCTAATTAGAGATTTAATAATTTTTTAGCATTTATTTAAAATATTATTGCGAAAATGATAAAGTAAATGTTGAAATAATTAATCATTGACAATAAATGATACCTCCAAATTTAGAATACCCAGTGTCAAACAAAATTATAAAAATATGATTACATACTGAATATTATATATAAAAATAAATCTAGGAATTCGAAAAAACAACCTATCATAGCATCACTTGATTTCTATATTTATATCAAATCTATGTTAGAATGGAATTAAATAATGTTTCAATATGGGACGATAGTAGATTTGAATGCGGAAAATAACACGGTTCAAATTATGATTCACAAACACTTGAGATTTTAAGTTAGAATATGATAAGAAAGCATACCTTTTAAAGAGTTGCTGCAAAAAAGAGATTTTAATTTTTTCAAACTTCCAGGAAACCATAAAAATGTTTGAGAATTCTTATTTATAAGTACTGAAAAATTTTCTTTTTTGATACTTCTAAAAATTGTTTTACATATTAGAAAGATTTTTTAATGATGTGGTATATTTATAATTGTTGGAAACACCACTAATTCTAGAAAAAAGATGTAACAAAATAGTAAATTTTCATAGTATTTTGTTAGCAGAAAACTGCAATTAAAATACAGTCTATATATTGATCACACGAATAGAAAAATTGTATTTTTAAATATCAGTAATATCTGACTATCTTGTGAGTTATCTCTTTGTAGTTCAGAAAAAACTCCACATATAATTTTGTTATTCCTGTTTGCTGGTTAGTTCTGTTAAATATTTATAATTAGCAATTCCGCTGTGGGAGTTTCGTTGCTGAAGGTTGTTTACTATTAATGGATAATATAATTAAAATAACACCAGGTGATATCTCTTGCAACAAATTAACGAGACAGGCTATTACTTGATTAACAAGAAAGCACACGACTGGAGCAACATCTTTCTTGAACCAAATCAAAAAGTTTATTTGTTACCTAAAGATAGAACATACGACTCAAAATTTTTCCAGAAAGAAGCTATCTCCCCTATACAGCAAATATTTCAATTTTAGAATAAAAATTATGCCTTTTTGTAATTTAAGTATTCTAATATGATTCTTTTAGTTTAGAAGAAAGAAATTTCTACAGATAACAGAGTTTACGGGCCAGACTAAATTACAGAAAGACCATGAAAAACTGCATCAATTTTGAGCAAACACAAATTGTTAAAGATAATAAATAATACATTGCAGAAGAAAAGAGCATTTTTTCTCGTTAATAAATTAAATATTTATCTGCTTCTGCATTTATTGTTCCTCCAATTGTCTTCGTTATTCTAACTTAATTCCCGAAAGTGAAATTTTAGTTTAATATTCTATATATTTGGAGAATTTTAAGCCCTTTAAATCTAAAAGACGTCTCGTATAGTTAGGGAAATAATTGGTACCTTTAATATAGTGACTGCGCTGAATTTATCAAGACATGTCACAGTACCTCTTGTGGAGAAATAAAGAAGTTAGAAATATAGCTAAAAAAACAGGATGTCGAACAATATGTTCAGTTAAAAGAACAAAAAATAATAATAATAAAATCTGAAAAATGCCCTCCGTTGCAGAGACGATCTGAAAATACATTTCAATTTTAGTAACTGTTGTTCAAGCCACAGAAAATTTATAATTTTAATCACAGATATTTCCACCAGTTTGACAGATAATTTCATGAAATTTTTTTTCTGTGTTTTTATTATCTCATATTGTATATTTTTCTAAATCAAGTTTTTTGGGCCAATCTCCTTTATTTTTTTAAAAATTAGCTTTTGTAGATAATAATAATAATAAACTAATTGTACGTTGCATATTCTGGCAGTATTTAAGTAATTGGCAAATGTTTCACTCTAATTCATTGAATCGGAATGTGAAGAAAAAAATAACTATTGGTACATATTAAACAAATTTCAACATACATCTCGAGCAGAATCTATTATTGTTTCAGTTTTTTCACTCGATGATAGCTTTTCTTCGACTTCAATAGAGACTGTTTTAGACTTCTGTAGAGCTTCTACAAGTACTTCATCATCCAACAAGGAACCAGTCGATGTACTCAGTAATCTTTAAATGTTAAATATATATAAGATTTTTCATCCCAATTATAACAGGAATGTTATAAACAAATTATGCAAAAGTTATAAAGAAAAATTAAGGAAAACAAAAAACACTGATATAAAATTTGAATAAGATTAAGCTTTAAGAATATTTAATTAAAAATCTTGATTTGTCAAATGTATTGGTTTGTCTGATTTATTAAAAAAATTAATTTGAAATTTAATTAAATTTAGAGTTAAAATTTTTTCCTTAATTTTTTTTTATAATTTCATTTAATTTTTTTATTAATTAATAAAAAATTTAAATGAAATTAGGGTTTCTCACAACAATTACTGAATTCGGTACAGATGTAAGGAAATTCAAACCGTTTTCAATGTTTCATCCAAGGAGGTAGCCTTTGCTTGATACCTGCTTTGTGCTTGCAAAATGGAAAAAAAAATTACCGTGAAAAACAACGTTTAGTTAGAATATACATTAATGGCACTTTTATAAGGACTTAAAATTAACGAGTATAATAAGTAGAACACATTATTAAGATAACACTGATTTATTGCCTAAAACAATTTGATGCTTAAAAATGTTTTATTGAAAAAAAAAAACTTATTTGAAGCTAAACAGACAAAATAATCTTTACAAACCAGCTAATCGTTAAAAATGGTATACATTAAATATCTACAAAGATACATAGATATCATTTTATTACTCTTATAATGTTAAGACGGAAATGTGTAACAAAAACCCAAATCTGGCAAATAATATTTCTATTTAGAGTTAAATAGCAACAAATTTAATTTCAAAACGCATTTGAAAATTCGCTTTTTGTATGTATGTATTTTGTAAAAAGGTTTTTTTTCAATTATTTCCACTTTTTAATTTAGAGATCTTCACTTCTCAAACTCCATATTTAGTAAAGATACAGACACAGAATTAAAATACAATATAATCAGTGATTGTATTCATCTTCCTGAAATAATTAAAATTGCATAATGACATCGAGAATACACAAGTGTAAAATATTTTAATCCTCTGGCAGAAGGAAATTTTTCATGAATTCTATCTACATACACATGAAACAAACCAAGTTAAGCAAAAGTGTTGAAAAATGAAATTATTTTATTTAACATACTTACTTTAGGACAGTATCTTCTATTTCTAAAAGCTGCTTTTTACAGTCTTGAATAGTTTTTACTAGCTTCTCTTTCCTCATTTCTAGATCAGATCTTTCGTTTAAAACAATTAATGGCAGAAGCTGGTCTTCCAAGCCTAAGTGATTAAAAACCATACTATTTTAAGTGGAAATGAAAGTCTACAAAATGTTATTCTAAAATATAAAAAGATTAAAATATTTTGATTTTTATTCTACTTTTAACTGCTCATAGCGATAGTTGATTTTATGGTATTTATAGTTTAATCTCATACCCACAGTTAACAATTGTGATTCCCTTCACACACACATAAAGTATTTTTAATAACAAAATTAAGATTTCAAAGCCGAGTTATTTTAAATATCATATATATATTCTGTTTATTGAGTAAGTTAATGTTCGTGCTTCCTTTTTACTAAAAATTTTTAACTGCCCAATCTAGCCCCTATCCATATTTTCGACCAGCCCGACCTTTTTGGGAGTGCGTACAAATATTTAGGATTAATTTAGATGCTTAATCTTATTATAGCGGTCCTCATCAAAGCTACAATCATAAGTGTTAAAACTCAACAGCTTAATTTCTCCACTCGCTTGATCTCTAGCTTCTATTCTACAAAGCTATTTTAAGACCAGCTCTAATGTACGGCTCGGGGGACCCCTTCTGCCGAAAGTTTGAAATTCATTGAATAATAAAAATATATGGTTGCAAACTTTGCAATAAAATATTTTTGAAAACTAGAGAAAATTCGGAGAAAGTTTTAAGACAAATAAAACGATATTATTGACCGGCGTCCTGGCGCAGGGATAGCGCGTCTTCCTCCTGATGTGAGCGTTCTGGGTTCGAGTCCCGGTTTGGCCATGGTTGTTCTGTGTTCTATCTGTGAGATGTATGAATGAGCCCCCCCCCCCTTGTAAAAAGGGGCTGTGCAAGCGAATGCGTGTGTGTCATCTTGATAGGAGCTAGAAGTCAGACTTCTGCCCTCTGGGTGCTCAGGGGTCTTTACCCTCAGAAGCTACTGCACCCCTTTCTGTGGAAACACGGATACGACATCATTATCAACGATATTATTACAAAGATAATTATTACATTTTAAACGGTGAATTATTAATTACCTAATTTATTATTGTAATAATTTCGGATTGCAATTGTCGCAAATTCTGGAAGCTTGCAGTTCCCAGAAGTTATTACGGAAAAGGCCACATTCTCGCTTAAATTTTTATTTACTTAATTTTTAAAAAACCGTTTCCAGAGTAAACTACTGCTGAAATTGATAGCTATAGGCCAACTCTACCCTTTATGGAATGCCAACAGAGAGTCATATATACACATGCATTCTTTTCTATTAATCATATATATCTACGCGCTTTGGAAGCGGAGCCGCATTAAGCCCTATTAGTGACTATATGAAAAGCAAATTTAATGGACTCCATTCTCATTCTCTAATTTCAAAATTAGATTTTTCTCAAGTAGTATCTAATAATTATATAAGTTTATATGATATTATAAATGACAAGAAATTAAGAATACTAAAACATTGCAGATTATGTAAAAAAAATTCTGATATTTTGATTTTCAAAAAAATTATTAAATTTAAATGCACTTAAAATATGAATTTTAATTCAGGATATCATTTGACTTGATTTATTATTCTAAAAAATTTCCTACGAAAACTATTTCATAGTGTATGACACTTGAGTTTGATTTCAATTAATAAAAAAATAATACATAGGTTAAAAACAACCCGAAATATACAGATAAAAAGTTCAAAAGCTCACTATTTTTTTAATTATGGAAAAAGCAACTTTTCGAAAGCAAACTAAAAATTTCCTCTCAAAAACAAAATTACTCTTGCCGTCAACAACGAAATAGCATCATGTTGCACCATGCAGAACAATGAAAATGTTATTGTAAACTGTATGTTTAACCACGTATTTTAATATTAGCTTCATAATACTGAGTAACTCATATATGATAATATTGAAAGCTAAATTTGATTTCCATCAATGCAAAAATATTATGAGTATCATAGGCATCTTGCAATACATTGAGAAAATAATTTAAAAATTCATTCTTAATTCAGATTATTTTGCTATTTATGGCTGAATACCCTTTAAAAATTCTTAAGAGCTTTGATAGACAAAATGAATGCAACAAAATGCTATTAATTTACCTTTAATATTGAATTTTTTTCATTATAAATTAAATCAAATTCCCCATTTAAATATTAATACAAAAACATTAAAGCTATTAAGTGAGTCTGTCAACCTAAAAAATACATTAATCTGGAATTAAATTCTAGGAATTAAAAAAAATCCTAAGAATAATTTTCTGAAATTTAAATCATAGATGCTCATAATCTGAATCAATTTGAGTTTACGGTTCTTATAAATGAAATGAAAGAACGGAATTTAATTAGTGAAAAGTGATATGCAAAGAAAGAAATGATACATCTGGGTTCTTAAGTTGCTTAGGACAACTTAACTCTGAAAGCTTCAGAGGTTGTTGCTCATTTTGCCCATTTAAGATTACGATTTTGCTTATAAGATGGTAAAATATTATAACTCGCCTGATTCGCTTTGTGAACAGAAATTCCTGGTGAGACTGACTAAATAAAATTGATACAAAATATTCTAAAATACATATATCAAACATGTAAGCTTAATATTACATAAACTAATATTATACTAGTCTTCATGCAGCATTTTTTTAAACCTTTTATCTATTCTATATTATAAAGCTATTCAGTAAAAGAAAAAATGATAAATAATAATAAAAAAGAAATATTAAGAGAAAATTCACCTTTCTCTTTTATAGTGAAATTCACAATTGTAGTAAGATAAATTGCATTTGATGAGAATTGGGGGTTTAATGTCATTGTTAACATATATAGCTGAAAGGATTCCCCTGTTTTAAGTTTTTTGTTGTTGAAATGAATAAAATGTTTATTGAATGATTGTTTCAATAAGGCTGCAAGAGACGAATTTAGACCAGGATTCACATTTTGTAAAAGGATTGGGTACCCTTGTGTAATAGCTGCTTCCAAAGCTAATGCCCATTTTGAATCTTGAAAATCGATAAGCTTTATTTTCTGAAACAAAAAAAAAATTATCAGGGTTAAACAATAAATATATTCAAAAATAATTCAATTCAATGTATACGGACTACGTGATAAAATAAATTTGTGAGAAACTAAATTTTATTTTTATGCTATTAACAAAGTTTAATGAGGACCAAATAAACAAGATTCAGAATTGCTGGATAGACAATAAAATTGAATTTATCCATAATCAACTTAAAAGTATGGCAGTAGAAAAGTTAACTAAAACTGGCCACACTTCATGATTTGACGAAAATTTATCTCTAATGATAATTTTCAACATTTACATCGCACAAAAAATTTATTTCCTTCGATAAATAAAAATAGCTGCTGATATTTAAATTTGTACACATATACAAATAAATAAATTTGCCGGTTTGATATGCTTTCTATAATAAATTGATAAACCATATAACTATTGATTTGTTGATAAACCATATAACTATTCGTTTTCCCCAACTATCTCATTAGATAACCATTTTTGTTTCAGGAATATGTTTGAGTTATATTTTAAGTACGCGGAAGTAATAGTTAAAAGATCAAGAAAATTTTTAAACCGTATCATAAAATGATTTGGTATAAAAACTACTACGTATAAAATAATTTTAGCTTAAAGATTTCTAAAAAAAATCGGTAGTCCTGAAGTAGTAGAGAGTATCTGTTTTTAGCTAACGCTAATGCTGTATATTCCAAAATTCAAATCAAAAGTCATACAACAGACAATTTTAACGAATATAAATTCACAGCAAGCAAAAGAACTGAAAGACTTTGGACAAATTAAATCAATCAATTAGGAAAGAGAATTACTTCCAACCGACATCATTCTAGAAGCCATTTAGTGAATAGTAAATACGGTATGACGATTCCGCTTATAAGTGTGTAAAGGCCTTATTACACGGCGAAATTTCGTCGCCGCTTTCCGTCAGCAGAAAATGACGTCATCGTGACGTCACTTCAAAGTTTCACATGATTGGTTGAATTTCGCTTGCGGACAATATTTTCATCACTGTCGTCGGCATTTTCTAGCTGGTTAGAAAAAGTTGTGAAAGAAGATTATGAAAAATTTGTTTAACCGGATCTGAGGGTAGAAATGGAAAATAGCTGACGGAAAGTGCAGATGATATTTCGCCGTGTGATAAGGTCTTAAGAGATGGTGAGTAGACAGCAAAACATTTCATTGGTGGTAAGCAGTGCTTTTATTCGGAAATCAGATACTCTTTTCTTGGATATGCTGCACAAGGGCATGATTGAAAATAGGTATTACATCCTGTCAAATCAGTTAAGGAATTAACTGATATCCTTAAATTTGGTAATACTGACAGAAACAAAATATAGCAAAAAGGCAATATTTAAAAAACACATTATATGCATCCAGCTGACCCGTTTTGCTTCCATATTTTTAATCCATTTGAGGGCTTGACCTTCAGGATCAACAATAAAAGGATAGTAACAACTTTCAGTAACAATTGCTGCGCCTTCGTTGGAATACTGATCAGTTGGTAAACCATTCATTTTCCATTCATTTTTAATTCCTTCTTCCACAAAAAAATCTGCTAAATCAAAAACAGAACTGCACGTGAACATAGTTTCGGAAACCTAGGAAAGAAAAGAAATTTTATTGCTAAATTATTCAGTTTACACAAAATTTCATAAAGTAGATCAAAATACGCATTTTGATCAAACTGCTCCTAATTCAATGCAAAAAATGGAGAAGCAATAAAAATAAATTAGATTTAATTGAATAAAAGAAAGTAAATGTTACAGAACAGCTTTGAAATTAGACAAAGCATCGTAGCAATAAAATTGACAATAAAAAATAAGTCAGTGCCATTTTAAACAAAGAAACAATGTGCTACAGTTTTCAATGTGAAACAATTTTCTCATAATATAGCTCTTGTATTTCTTTACAGAAAGTAAAATGTGTCGGCATTAAATCATATTTCATTTTTTTAATTTTAGACTGTTAAGCAGGTATGGTTATAATATAATTTCTGAAATTTTAGATGATGTGAAAATAATGTCTAAACACTGACATGTTTAGAAATTCATCTCAAGAAAACATTAAAATTTTTATGACTTATTAATTAATTAAAATTTTCATGTGTATATTTACACATTTTCCAAGCCAAATATTCCCTTTCTCCCCAAAAAATTTTTGAACCATGATGTGAGAAGATGTTAGATGTTCAAATATAATTTTAATGTGCATCAGTCTCCACATACTTAAACGATCTCACAGAATTAGGTTTCAAGCCTGTCATTTTCTGTAACCTCACTACCAGGTGACAAAGGTCACTTTAATTAAATCTTTTAATAAATTATTTATGGAAAGATTATTTAAAGATATATAACATTTATTTATTATATCTTGTAATCAAATTATTAACGAATAATATAAAATTAAAATAATTTTATATGATTCGTTACTATTGTTGGGAATTTTTATATACAGATTAATGCCACAATTTTACATACTTATATGAATGTACTTACTTTTCTCTTCCATCGTTTTCCTAAAAACATTCGATGCAATTGATCATGTGGTCCAAGATAAGTTAAATAACCAGATGCCAAAAAACTATCTCCAACAACAAAGTTTCTTTTTTCACTTAAAATCTAAAAAAAAAGAAAAAAGTAAGAAAGAAACGTGTGTCTGAAGTATATATTTTTGAATAATTAAATGAAACATCTTATTATAAATCGTCATTATATTGCTTCATACAAAATTATTTTCTACTATTATGCTCCAAAAATCTATGCATGCCTTATATGAAGAGAGAGAAACAAAACCAGCGAGAGTCATCTTCATGAAATGTTCTTTCTTACACTCTAATAAATATGTTATCATATCCTTATCCGGCATTATATTGTTGATCGTGGATGAGACCATAAATGCCTTCGCTGCCACAGTTTTTTATTTTTAAGAATGTAACACATGAGAATTGAGAATTTTGTAATAGAGCAAAGAAAAACGATACTTGGTATTAATTGAATAAAATGTCGAACTTTAATAAAAATTTTATGCCATTGCAAAACGTTAGATAGTTTCTGATAACTAATCACTGGCATACAGTTAATATACAAGTACCAGATAAAGGAATATGTATTTTGAATGCTGCTTTTCCGACTGATTTAAACTAAAATTTGACATTAATTACTACTAGAGTCTCCAGATTACACACATTTATTATTTGTGATTTTGATTTATCGCACTTACATTCATGAGTATGTATGTATATACGATCTATCTTTAGATAAATTTTATTTTAAATAATACTTCGGATACCAGCCTGTGAGTCAAATTTTATCGATTGATCTCTTTATATTTTGGTGTTACCATATTAATTTATATTACGTCAGCCGATGGCATGGTCAATGGCATTTGTAAATTTAAGAGAAATTTAAAAATTTGGAGTATAGGGAAAATACCGAGTTTCATCCTTGTAGCCAAAAGGGGTTATAAGTTATCATATCCACACGGACAGATGCTAAGCATACATAATTCTAAAAACTTGTTATCCAAACGCAAGGAGCTCTGAAACCTGGATATTGATCAAAATCTTGAGTTCAACTTTTTTGAGGGTCATTTTGTCCTTGCATAACATTGTATGCAAGGAAATAATTTTTTTAAAAAAATTACGATTTGAAATAGTTAATCCAAAAATAAGTGTGCAATGAAAAGAAAAGAAAACATACCAATACTTTATTTTGCCATCTTTCTTTCTCAGAACTTAAGCCTTCTATTATACTTTCAGCTCTTTTCAGTTTTAAAGCAAGTTCCATCGCTTTTCTTGCCAGCTCCTCTTTCTTTTCAATCAAACGCTTGTGCTCTTCTTCTAAGCGTCTTATACTGGCTTCAAGCTTTCATTTAGAAAAAGTTAAATTTACTTACAATTTTTTTTGTCAAATAATAATTTTAAACATACATCTCATTGTTATCATTTGTTAAATTAAATACTGTTTGTTGCATTCTTCTGGAAGAACTCTTGCATATCTTCTTAAATTTTTATAACCTAACAAATTCCTAACCAGTATATTCCCTTTTATACTTAGTTAAAAGAATGTGTATATATATATATATATATATATATATATATATATAATTATTCCTGTAAATCAGAACTAAAGCAACTTTATAAATTTTTAGATTACTATAACTATAAAAAAATAGAGAAGAACCTCTTCTAATTCCCGAAGTAATTCTGCCAAAGTTTTCTGTAATCTTTCTAGTTCTTCCTTGGCAATCCTCAATCTTTCCATTTTTGGCTTTACTTTCCTAGAAAAGAAAAGTAAATAGATATATAAATTATATTTATAATAATTCACAAATAATAATAAACATATAAATCACTTTTATGATTTTTTAAGGATTTTTTTTAAATTATTGATATTCAATAAGAAGACTCACTTGTATATTTCACCATATACATGCATCGCTCGAACCCAGATACATAAAGACTTAGCAGCGAAAGACACTTTTCCAACAATATCTGGTTGGAATTGAGGATTTTTTACATACTTCCCAATTTTTGCTAAAGCTGCATCTGATATATTATCACGATCATATTCAAATAGTTCTTTCAAAAATGATGGACTACCTGTTAAGAAAATACATCTGATAGGAATCTAATAGAAGTGTACTGAAAAAAATACCCACAATAAAGATGAAAAAGGCAAATAAACATTTTTGATACAAAACCAAACTATAAATATATGTTTGAAAGAGCAGAAATTTCATTCTCATTATTTTTAAGGCAAATAAAGTTGTCTCAATAGTAAATTTCTGAGCTTTGTATATAATAAGGAATAAATATTTTCATATCTGTTTGGAATTGCAAATTAAGATGGTTATTACTGAATTAAACATCATTCTCTCCCTTCAACCATTGATCTTCCGTAACTGGTTGTTTGAATTTTTGAAATTCAGCTTTTTAACTTTTCATAAAACACTCTTTGAAAATATTATTATTTTCAAAATTAATTCAGAATTTATTTTTTATATAAATTATTCAGAGAATAGAAAATACATATTACAAAAATATAAAAACGAATTTTTAATTATAAAAATATTATAAACTGATGCAAAAATAAAGGTACTTTCCAATACAATAATATTCTTTCAAGAAAATATTCTTCAAAGAAAGAAAACTTATGAAAAGTAGTTAAATTTCAATACGATATTCATTTACAATATTTTAATCTTCTACATATTTTATTAAGATATATCAAGACAAATTTTGGTTATTCTAAAGGAAAGAGTTTATCCATTCTAATTAATCTGTATGATAATCTTATAAGTGTATTAAAAAATCTTATGATGAATCACAATATCTAGATTCAATTTCTTAATATTTTATGAATTATTTTAACATAGTAATATTATATCAATAATTTCAACATAATATTACTTCTAAAAAACATCCAAATAAAATGACATACTTTTCTTATTTATTTCAATGTTACAAATAACTAAATATATTTTTTAAATATTCCTTGCTAAAATATTAATGAAGAAAAAGAGGATAATTAATAATAAAAATTTAAAAAAAAAAAACTAGTAACTTAATCTCTGAAATATTTTAAAAAATATGGTATTCTTGAAGTTTAAAATCTTCTAATTTAATATTATTTATAGAGAGAGGAGTGAAAGACATTTTGAATGGCTATTGATAAAATTTTCATATCATAAAATTCTAATACCTAACTGACGCTTAGCTTCCGCCCAAGATGGCTCTGAATTCCTCAAAATCATCACAGCTTCTAAAACAATTTCAACTAAGACAGGAGGTTTTGCATAGCTTTTAATTTCTCCAATATCTCTTTTGTTTAATGATTCCAGTGCCTATTAAAAATTAAATGAAAAGTAGAAGTTTAAACCGGTCAAAGTTTAAGAGAGAGAAAAAAAAAAGGCAAACCAGAATTTATTGAATGCAAAATAAATGAAACATTGCAGAATGCAAAATAAATGATACACAACAAATTAAATAAGGGAAATGCAATTCGGATTTTCTAATTCTTAATTATGCTAGATGAAAAAATAAAAAAAATAATGATTAAATTTTAAAAATTACTTCAAAAAGAGAAAAGGACATTTTTTGTCAAGAATTTCAACCGATTTGTAATAAACTGAAAATATTTGCACAGTAATGAAGTAATACTTTTACATGGTAACGAGACTTATTGAAAAATAAAACAATTCAATCATTTCGAACATTCGTAAACCGGGGCAATTTTTCCTGTTTTGTCGTTTGTTTCAAAAGTAATAAAAAAATACTTAAAAGCCATGATTAGAATTGATATCTAATCAATACTAATCTAGTTTTACATTCTTTGGAAATAAGGCAATCCAATAAAACATTTTTTTTTTTGTTAATAAAAAAAACCGCGTTGACAAAATTACGTAAGAAAATGAGGAACTTTATACCAAATGTATTATCCAGTCGAAATTTCCGACTAACATGCAAAAGAAAATTTTATTTTTAAAGTGTAAAACGCTTTTTACACCCGTAATCAATTTGTAGTTCTTTTTCATTAAAAATAAATATTGCATAAAAATGAAAAAAATGTAATATTTAAAATTTACCTCCTTCAAAATCAATTAAAAAAAAATTCTTCCAGATAGGTAAATTTCTCACAGTTTTCATTGTAAAAAGGATTAATTATGAACATGAATTTTTATATTCAGTAAAGTCTCATAATATACTTTTTTTTTTCGTATGACGATTAATATACCTCGAATTTCTTTTTCCATATATTTGAGAGAGTTAACTAACAAAATGCTTGACATTCCAAAAACTTTACCCCGATAAAAATTATTCCATACTTTGCTTTTAAAGAACAGTATCCTCAATTTAAAGGATCATGTTAATCTTCAATTTTCATCATGTACATCAAAATGTATGTTCTAAAGAAAAGGCATCCCCAGATTCATCTGTTGTTATGGTCATTCGTCTGACTATCTTTCCATTTATTAACTAATCACAACAATTAGAATTATCGTAGAAGTACTTGGAAGGTATTGGCCACATTGGAGAACATGTAATTTAGATATAGAATCAATACTATTCAATTATTGTTAAAGGACTTTTATGTATAAGGATTTAGTTAGGTAAAAAAATGTTATCCCTAAATTATAAGCATGTATTCAAAATGAAAAAGAAAATAACAGGAAAAGAAAAAGCAACACTAAGCAACTGTAAAATAAGAAAAAGTTATTCACTTTTCTAGCTTCTTCTAAAGCTGGCAGTGCGGCATTCAGATCTTCTTCTGCAGCTATTGCAATTCGTTTACAGACTCTTTCTTTCTTTTCAATTTCAATCTTTTTTTCTTGGATAGACTATAAAAAAATAACACAGATCTCTTGAGATACAGGGAAAAAAACTTTACTAAATCATGGTTTTTTACATAATACGATAAAACTCTAACTGAACACATAAATAAATCAAAAACACTGTATTTCAAAATAATATTTGTGATAATAAAATAGATATACAAAATTACTATGATAAACAAATCCCAAAATGTTTTCGTTGCTGTTTCTAATGGTACTTGTCCTAGACAATCCCGCTGACGATAGTGATTTTAAGACGAGTGAGCAGTTTTTGTTTTTCAATAGTGCCATCTAGGACCAAAAATACGTCATAGCTATTCACGTGTCACAACCCTTTTTTACGGGGAGGACTTCATTCATGCAATTCACTCACTCAGCCACATTTCGTAATTTAGAACTGAACGATCACTTCTGAACCAGCATCCCCAATGGCGTTACTTTTAACTAGTACCCTTAGTCCTTGTCATGGAGAACTTTGTTACCACGACAGATTTATTCGTGTATCAGTCACTTACGGAGAGTCTTCGGCCAGCTTGATTCGAACTGACAATTCTAAGATATGCGAATCCAACGCCCTACCAATCATGGTTATCCCAGTCTTCCAAAAAGTATTTCAACTTATTCAATTTATATGTTACTGAAAATAAAGAGCTGATAAATATTTAATATACAGATATATACTTATATGTATCTATATAATATACAGATTTGAAATTAATACTTCAAGATTATGTTTTTACTTATGAAATAACAAAGTAGTCTTTTCTCATGAAGAAACGATTTCAAATCTATTTGATTTCAAGATAATCTTTTTAACGGTGTAACAGAAGAAGAAAACCAAATTTTTACCTCTTGCTTTTCGGCCAATATCTCTTTTTTTAATATTATATCTTTAAGAGCCTCATCACATTCTTCTTCAGCTATTTTTAATTCTTCTTGAGCTTGTTTGGTTTCTCTTGCTATTTCATTCACCTTTTCTTGGGTTTCATGAATTTTTTCTAATCCAGAAGTAAGCCTCTTTAAAGCTTGCTCAACGATTCGCTGTCTCTTTGCTAAAACTCTTTAAAAAACAGTAGAAAAAAAGTAGAAAATAATGAAATAATTATTTTAAAATACTTTTCTATAAGTAATTTTAAGCAAAGCTTCATGATAAAATGAAAACGCCGGAAATTATTATGACTGTTTCGAAATAGAGTAAAAGAGTAAATTAGAAATAAACAAATTATTTTCCTCTGAAAGAAATGTTTGCCAAAAATTTTTATTCACAAATAATCCAAAATTTTAACAGGAATTTATCATAAATGACCATATTTGGATTTCATGGAACATTCATAAAATATAGGTTTTATGTAGGAGCTATTCAATATTTTCTTCAGTGTTTTGATTCATTTTTCGATGAAATTATCAGTATAAAGTTATCAGTACCGGTAACTTCAATTCAAAGTGTTTAACCCTTCATTAGCCTAATCACCATATTACATTTCATAAGCTTAAATTGAAAGGCAAAGAAAATATAATTGAAAACTTTTTTTAAATGCTAATATATTTATGATTTTTCAATTGATGAAATTATTCTTTTTTGATTATATTTCTAACTCCATTCAAAGAGCAAGAAGACTTTATTTTTTGACGGATAAGATTAAAATACCGTAAAAATGAATAAAAAAAGAAATGATATCAGTGTGCTCACCTTAGAAATAATTAACCATATCTATTATTAATAATTAAGGCGAACATATATTGTTATCTGTGTATGTATTAGCGCTCAAGAAGACAAACCAATTTCAGAAACAAAGTTACCAAAGCTTTACTGGATTAACTGGACTGGATGCTTATGTTTTTAACAGCCCGATGATATTACGAGATTGCCTCCATTAGAAAGATTTTACAAAGTAAGTCATGTACGCAATTTAAGAAAGACAATTAAAATAACATTACTTTAATGTCAAATAATTTGTCGGAATCATGGGCGCAAAATTATATCGAAATCCTTTATCCTTAAATCAAATATAACCAATATTTTTGGTGAATAAACTGGAAGGCTTTGTTTTAATTTTTTTAATAATTTCTACTATGATATGGTAATATTTAACATTGCTTTTTCGAATGGCTGAGAAACATAAAATATTGACTAACAAATATTCGAAGGTGAAATTATCTTAAAAAGAGGGAAAACACTCGATTGAAGTAAAAGTTGGAAATAAATTTAAATTTTTATTAAAAAACACACTTTATGTTTTATTACAGTACATCTATTTTTAATATAATTAGAAATGTATTTATTAGAGAGAGTACTACAATTTAAAAAATTGAACAAGAAAAAGATTGTGCTTACTTCTTAAATGTATTTGTTAATTTTATAAAGGTGCTTGATGTTTCAAAAGAAATTCCATACACACTTGAAGAACTTTGAGAATGCTTCAAAGCACTAATATGCATTTCAGAGAGAAATTTGCAACATGTTCCAAGTCTCTGTAATGATTTTTTTTAATTTCAAAACTATCAAACTATGAGTTTTTTTAAGAATAAATCTATAATTATTTTTTATTTGAAAGCTTGAATAAAACAGGTAATTTTCCTTTTATATTATCAGGAATATTTTCCACTAATCTTGAACCATATATAAAGAATCATAAAATAAAATATACTAAATAATTCTTCTGCTTTTTTTTCCTTATTTATTTGATCTGATTACTTAATTAAATCTGTCATTATGAAGTTATATCGACAACTATTAAAAATAAAACTTACATTGGGGGAAGTAACATTTTCAAACAATAGCAAAAATTTATAGAATAAAATATTACTTACTTCTTCATTAGTAGGTTTAAGATCGACATTTTGTAAAAACTTAAGAGCGATGGTTTCTAAAGCTTCCTGAGGCCATTTATTAAACCAATCTAAGGTACAATTTTTATATAAAGCAGGATATTTTAAGAAGCATGTCCTAAATTTAAAAAAATAATAAGATATCTTAACAAAATTTGGAAATAAAAAATAGTTTTTAAGTTTATGGACAAAATAATTTTTATTGGATTGAAATAAATAACTCTATTCACAACATTCTTAATTTAACTTATTGATTTGTAATTTATAGAATGGTTAAGTAATGCATAGTAAAAGTTATAATCTCCTCATAATTCTTGAAAAAATTTTAAAATCAAATTGCTCTTATCTAAATTAAACTTACCTATATAAAGGTGAACTATAGTTTATACATAAAATGATATGTAGATTTTGTTGTATATTTTGAACAAAATCTCTGTGAGATCCAGAGTTTCCAGAAATTTCTGAGTATATCTAGAAATTATAAAAGCAATGCTTTTAAAATTATATTAAATTGGTATTTAATCAAATTCGAAATGATATTAAATGAAATCTTTAAATATTTTCTGTAAATTAACCGAATTAAACGTGTTAAAAATTTATTAAATAATAAAAATAATAATTAAATAATTAGTTAAGCCAGTAACAACTAGTTCTAACATAAAAATAGGGCTGAAGGATATAAATATTTTGAATACAATCTAATTAGATTTTTAATTATTTTGAGATCCAAAAGAATAAAACTATAAAAGAATTCAATAATTGAAATTGCGCTGAATTTTGTGGTAAAATACAATGTGACACTGTAACAATATAAATTTACATCTAAAAAATTCTGTCGTAACAAAGTTTTTGTAAAAAATGATTCTTTTAAACTAAATTGATTAAAATTAAATAAAAATTTCCTGAAGAGTCTCTCTTTATAAAAGGAATCTTAATGCAATTTAAGATTCCGATAGACACTTGATGAAGATTCCATTTACAAAACTGAAGATTTAATTTTGATACAGTTTATTTCAATTAAGCAATGAGAGGTCCAAAAATAGTAGTCATTATCATCATATAGCATCTTTATGGATGATTAGTTTTCAATAACTACCAAATTATAAGAAATATAATTATGGTTAAAATTCATCCCAAAAATTTAATCAGAATTTCAATTTTGGTTTTGATTAACAAGGTTCTGAGCATCATACAATTAAAATTTCTGGAACAAGTTTATCTAATAAATTAATTGCACAACGTATTGAAAGCACAATAATAGCCTTAAAGGTATGTGAAAAGGTATTCAAAATTTTATTTAAATAATAGCCATTATGAAATATGGCGATGTCATATCGCCATATGACAATACTTAGAAACTGAAGGTGTAAGTTTATCGGTCACCATCTGTCACAACTCGTTCATTTCCACAAGAGGTATGCTCCAACAATGGAATGGATATAATTTAATCACAATTATTATAAGTACCTCTAGGAAAGCGAAAACCTGCACATTTATCTGGCAATTTTACATCCATGTATTCATGTCTTTCTTCGAAGATCTTATATTAAGAACAAAAAGAAAAAAAAAAAACTTGATTTGTATAAAAGAATGACGATTTTGTGCTCATCAGCAATTTCAAAGTATCTATTTAGTTGCAAGAGTACAAAATTGCTGTTTTAATCCATTTGGTATGACTAAATAAACTTTTTTTTACTATACACTTTATCTTCTTAGGAGAAATGAACAATAAAATAACCCGCATAATGTTTGTGTGTTATCACTGTATAGAGAGAAATAAAACACACATAAAATAAGAAAATAGCATATACATAAAAAAGAGCACTTTATTGGAAATTTGAAATTAAAGCATTAATGGAAAAATACAAACCGATTTTAATTCATGAGATGTGAATATGTCGAATGGCAAACCGACTGTGAGAACATCGCTCAAAAAATGAAGAAACATGTCATCAATTATTTGATCATCAGATAAAAGAAAAACAATCTTTTTTTTCTTTATTCCCGTATTATAAAGCAAATCACGTAGATCTGAAAGAAAAACATTTTTTTTTTCAAATTATTCATGTACAACTTTAAAAAGGCAGCGAAAATTTAAAATACAATAGAGTCTCAGCTGTCCAATATAAACAGATAATACAGATAGCATGTAACTAGAAAATACTTAGCCTTGTATCATGTATTAAATTAAACATTTCCCTCGATTAAAATTATATAATGCGAAGCATTATATCATGTGAAATGTCGCACCTTTTTTAAATTCAGGTAATCCATAGCTTACTTCTAAATTCATTTCAAACATTTCATATTCCAGTATGAATGATGAAAGTCTAGACAAGCTGCGTTTACCAGTTCCGGTAGCTCCCAGCAAAAGCATATTTCCATGAGAATTTTCAATTCCTCTCCTAATACGGCATACTAAAATGAAATATTATCATCTTTTGGTGATTCCTTTATAAGAGACATAGGTTAATCTACGTTAGGCAAGAAAGAGGGTGAGAATACATTTTAATGTTTTGCTCATGTTAGAAAATTGGTAGTCTTGAATATTAATATCTAATTGAACAGATATTAATATTGAAATAGCTGTCTTTAATGTTTCAAATACTTTTCTGTAAATATTTCCTCATTAAACTGGCTATTTCAAGTGCAAGAAATAAAATTTTAATAATCGCTAAAAAAGCAAAATCTTTATTAGTCACCGTTAATTTTCTCATGTTAGTCTTGGATAATTCTTAACTTTTAATCGTTATTCCAGAAACAATATTTTTTAAAGAAATATTGACACAAAATTCCTAAAGGAAGAAACATAAATGGTATCATATTGCAATTTGCACTCTAATTGAAATTTTACTATCTACATATCTTACATACAGTAATATTTGTTTTAATATGTTGCAGCATTTATTATTTTTAATTATTAAACATATTTTGCCTTCTAAATAACTAAAATACAATGAATGTAAAACAAAACAAACGATAAAATTATTTGTTAGGAATTTGAAAAAGAATCAATGAAGAAATTATCAGAACGCTGGAAAAAACTACTTACAATGATTAATATTGTCTTCAAACAGAACAAATGTATCTGAAAAACTATCTTCAGTTTTTCTAATTTCATCAATTTGATTTTCAAAGTAATATTTCAGGAAATCAGGATCATGCAGTTCATCGTAATTTTTATCGTCATCTTTAGATTTTACTATATTTTAAAAATAGAAAAGGAAATTGCACTGGTTTATTACAAAACAACAATATTTAACTAGTAAAGAAAACTTAATATGAAATTTGTGTAATGTAAATATATATGTCACATTTAGAGATTATTTCTGAACTCTAATAAGTAAGACTAGAGAAAATACTAAATTTTAATTCTTATTTTTATGTAGGATCCAGTGTTTCGAATTTGTAAACTTTATTTTATGTAAGAAAAAAAAAGACGTACTATGTAAATCCTACATTTAAATTAATTCTTAAAGGAATATGAAACTGTTTTACTTGACATGCTTTTTCCTTTACTTCTAAAACGAGATAATAACAAGGTTTTTATGATGAAACATTTCTTTAAAATTGTAGTTTCTTCTCCATCGATATTCAATGACTTCTAATTGCATTAAATAAATATGTTGTAAGCAATGAAAATATTAAGTATCAATTTACATTAAAAAAAACTTTATCTTATTTTGAAACTCTATGAATCTATTTATCAAAGTTCGGTTTAATTAATCAAGTAGCAAAGCATTATGTACGTATCAAACAAAAAATTAATTTATAGACAGATGAACTCATCCCTTTTATTTTTAGAAAGAAAATTTTTAAAAATGTTAAAAATTATATCAAAACTCTGTTGCTAAATATGTATCAGGCATTAAAAATTATTTCAAATAATTGTTTACAATTTTAATAATATGGGAAGTCAAATAATGAGAAACATTGAGAAAATATAAGCAATATCATGTGATTCAAAAAGAATATATTTAATAAATCCATAACGTGAATATTTTTTTGAAAAGTGTTTATAAAAAGAATGAAATTTACGATTTACTTAAATGTCAAAATAAATAAATGAGTTTTAAATCAATATATTTAAAAGAATAAATATAATATATAAAAATAATAAAATTATTAAATTCAATATTTTAAAATAAACATACAAATTTTAAGTTTTTCCGGTTCTTTATAGTGATCTTTCATTTTTATCAAGAATTCTTTATTAGTAACATCTTCAAGCATATTAAAAAATTCTTCTCTTTCTCCAGCATTAATAAAACGATCAGAAAATTCTCGAGTACATTCGTGAAACCAGAATTTAGTCAAAGCAATTTTGTCATGGAACATTTCCTGATTTATATCCAAAATTCTATATAATACCTGTAATTTGAAAACATTATTATTGTTAAAATGTTGATGTTTTTGATTTCAAAATATTTTTGATATTTTTTTGATTTGAAAAATTGTCATTATGATATTTTTATCTGACTTTTTGAAACTATCAAAGTCAATACGTTTTTCTGCGTTTGAAGATACGTTCATATTTAGTCGCATCATATGTTACAGTCTCTTAAATTCTTTAATGATTTATCCTCTAGGTCTCATTATAATTTTTCCATTAATTACTTCATGTTAGGGAATATCAAATGAATTATTTATATTAAGTAAACATAAAAATGTAATTTGATTCTATAGGAATTTATTTTTTTACCCCTTAAACAAAAAAAAATCAATGATTGCTTTAAATTAATGTCATATTTAACAATTATCAAAATGATACAATGATTTTAAACTTTCATTTGATAAAGGCGAAACATGAATTGCATTTCTTTTTTCAAAGCTGCAACTTGGGTCAACAATATCAGATTTCCATCACATTTATCTTCAATCAATTATTCTGTCATTAGAGGAAAGTAGAATTTTCAAATTTGAAACATTCTTAATTTAGAAAATAATTTTGCATCCATGTCATCAAAATCTTTCCAATAAAATGAATAATTTTAGGTTAAGAATTAAGAGTTTTCAACTGTCATCATTTTTTATTTCAGATTCTGGAATCAAAAACTGAAAGGTATTATAACACAGCTTTCTATCTTAGTGTTTAAAGTCTACAAATTAAATATTTGTAAATAGATGTAGATTTAAATAATGTTTAAAGTAATGACAGGGGAAAAATATCAATCGAAGTTCTGTAGTGGAAAAGAAAAAAATCCAATTTCAGTTACCGAAAAGATAGAACTACAGTACAAACTCAGAAAATAACCAAATATCTGGATAAATGTGCTTCAAATACATAAAACTGTAATGATTAACATAATATATTATCAATAAATATTATGACTAATACATCCATTGTAATGTTTTTGAAAAGATATGCTGGATGTGTTTCAAATTTTCCTCTGGATAATTTTCAACATATGTTTAAATTAATATTAAATCAAACAGAACTGACCTATTGGACCAGTTACTTCCGATTGCACTCTTTAACCGACAGTTTTTAACCTCATTTCGATATTTTTAAAATTGGATAAAGCAGAAAGAATGCATTTACCTCTCTTTGCCTTTTCAGATGGATCGAATTATATAAAAATTCCAATGCTACTTTTTATTTCTTTATTTGTAGCTTATAAAATGTTCAAAGGGAAATATTTTAAGCCCCAATAAACTAGCTGAGTTAGAAGAATCTCCAAATTCCAGACCTTCAAGAGACAGAAAAAATTGTTTTTGTAGTTAAATCGGTCTACCACGAAACCTCAAATGGAACGAATGAAATTTGGTTTGTGACCATAGTACCAAAATTGCCGGATATCAATAAAAATTTGAATGCTAACAAATACACATTTGTTAAAGAACACATTTTCGTATGGTTTTATGAAAATAATTGTTGAGGGTAGCAATTTTTTACTGAAATTTATAAAAGGAGTGACTGTCTATTTTTCATTTTTATATGAAAATTATAACTGAAAAATATAAAGTTTTAAGTAAAATAAAAATATATTTTGTTTTGTCATCAGAATTTTATTTTTGAATAAAAATTTTATTCCCTAAGTGGAGGAAAGAACTACTTACATGGTTGTCTGAACTACATTATGAAGCACATAACTCGTCAACATTTCGTAGATATATCAGAAAGTTGAAGAGAAAACTTTCAAACTTCATGTTAAATGATTAAAATACCACAGCACATTAAAAAATTATTAAAGCAAATTCTTATAGAAAAGAAAAAAAAGTCCTAAAAGATTTCAAAACAAAAAGAGAAAGAAAATAAATATTAATGTGGATGCAACATATATTTGAATAAAATATCTATTAATCCTTACTTTCTTCACATCTTTCAGACCAAATACATAGTGAAGTTTTGAAGATACAGGCAAAAAGAAGGTTTTAGTAGAATTATAAACAGCCGTACATCCTAAACTTATAGCATTTAAAGTTCGGCGAATCTCGATGTTTGAATCTGAAAATCTCTGCTTTAGGAGCGATATAAAAATATGCTTCATTTGAGGTTCCTGAAATGCAAAATGTAATCAGAATACCAATCTACTCTAAACTTTACTTTGGCATATGTTATCCAAGTGTTGTTTAGGATAAAATTAACCTTAAAATAATTCTAAAAAACATATACGAGATTTGAATGAAATGGCACAGCACGATAATGCTTTAGATTTGATTAACGGATTTTTATTTTATTTTCAATATTTATTGTCACTTATGTAATAGAGATAACAAAAACATCAAAAAAAGTATGTAATATGTATTATTATCGCAGAAAGTGTGTCTTAAGCGCGCAAAGTATTAAAATAAGAGAAAAATTGTGCAAAAATAAAACAGATACAGTTGTAAATTTAATTTTTTTAAATTCAAAGTGATTTAAGAATGCTTTTGTACAATAATTTTCTCAGAAATTATTGTAGAATAATATTAACATATGGATTAATTTTTAATTAAAAACCTAATTAAAACAAAAAACTTTTCAATGAGCGTTTACCACCAAAAAAGTAATAACTTGACAAATCTGGTATCTCTAGATCCAATTATCTACCATATGAAATGTTTTGACTGAATTTTAATAATGCTTGCCATATGAAGCAATTTCAGATAGCATGTCATTTTATAAAGAGAATCAAGTTGAAAAAATGCTAATATTCATAGTTAAATAAATAAAAAAAACATTTATATTTTGAGAAAGAGCTAAACACAAATGCTTAACATTAAAACTATTCATAAATAACTTTAAAAAATTAATTGCATATTAATTTAGATTAACGAGAAGAACTTCATTAACAGTTTTACAATGTAATTTGCACAAAATTAATATTAAATTAATATGGAAACTATTAATATGAAATGAAAGATAAAATTCAGAAAAATAAAATAAAAAAAGAGTGAAAGATAAGTAAACGATAAAAAGAACCCGAAATATACAAATTCTGCTTCATTTAATTTTATTTTATACTTCAAATGACTTTTGTATTCATATTTACTGCTCGTTAATTACTGATTAAAATGTTCATTTTCCCTCAGTTTTAGAATAGGTTCTGCGATGAAATTTCTACATTAGTGAATTACATAATAATAATAAAAAATTACAATAGTTCCAAATTCTAATAACATAGGGGTAAATTTTATAGGTATGAAAAGCAATATATTTCACCTGAGGAGCCAAAACGTTGATAATGCTAAAACGGTTGAAAAGCGGTGCGGGAATTTTGTTCTGGTAACTGCATGGAGATCTCGCTGAAGCCAAGAAACTTATATTCTAAAAAAATGGATACTTCGTATTATAAAACTGCATACAATGTATAAAATATTTGATCTAATATGTTTTTGTTAGTAAAAATAAACATTTGAATACACCTCTTTGAACTATATGGGGATGTTTTACATAATTTCATTTATTTATAACTGAATACTATATTTTACAGCATTAAAAATATCTATCTGAAAATATTATTTCTTTCACTAAAGACTTCAACTTTACTTTAAAATTACCTGCAAATGGTTGAGTATCCATTTATCTCGATTATACCAAAACGCTCCATCAAGAATCATGTAAAGCAACTCCAGTGATGATTGAGAGCCAAACTGTTCAGTTTTCCCTTCGTCAATATCATCTAAAAACACTACCATTTTTTTTCCAAATTGAGGCAGCAATAAACCACCAGCCTTTTTATTCAATTGTCTTTCAAGTATTTGCTGCAGTAAAAAAGACGAAACCTATTTCAAGGGAAAAAAAGATAAAATGCGATATTAATTCAAAATATAAATTAATCGTGAAATGATATTATTTAAAATATAAATTAATTAAAGTCACTTGCTCTTCTTGTAAATCCGTTATACAGAAAATTCATTAAATGGAAACTTGTAAAATAAGAAATAAAAGCGAGAAAAACAACAAGTAATGAACATTAACCAACCCTTTACAAACTTTAACAAATACCTGAAACTGAGAAAAAGTCTATGATCCTACTTTTTATAAACTTAGTTTAAAAAAGAACGTTGATATAAAATATTCTTTAAAAGTTAAGTAACATTATCTGTGATATTTTTCTAAAACTTTAGTTTCTTTTGAATTGTCTCAAATACTGTCCTTTCTCTAATACTGTTCCGTAAATTCCTTCATCATTTTCTCTTCTATATTATTTATTAATTTTTAACAAGGCATCAAGACCCGTAAATTATTCAACAATTTCCAGATCTTTGTAGATAATTTACGAAGTTCTATATCTAATGTAGTAGAGCAAAAGAACATGAGACAGAATTTATTGCAAGTTCATCATGTAAGAGATTAGGAATTTTTGCAAAAAGAAAAAAAATCAGGAAGGCTTTGTTAAATAGAAATTGCCTTTCATCATACAAAGAGAGAAAACATAAAAATATCGATTTAAGTAAAGATTTTGCAAAACATTTTATCAAATATATGTTCGCTCATTACTGACGTGGTAAAAGGCATAATGGCTTTCTAAATCAGAGAAAAATTCATTTTTATAATAGAATTAGATGCATATCTTTAAATTTGTAAATAAGATAGTGCATGAGTAGGTCAATTGGAAGAGGAAATTAAATAAAATTGCAGTGCAGGCAAAATTAAACTATTTATTATTATTAAAACATTTAAATATTTTTAAATGCTTTTTTATTTAAATTTTTTTTTCAGCAATAAGATAAAATTATTAATTTATTTATGATGTCAAACACACTTTTTAAATTAACTAAAGAAATTGAATTTATCACTTAAATATGATTATTTAATATTGCACAAAGTATTTAAACGAATTCATAATTACAATGGAACTTTACTATGCAATTTCGCTTTTAGACCTGTTACATGCAGAAATCTTTTCAAAAAATATTAGGAAGAAATTATAAATTATTCACTGAAGCTCATGCGCTGAACAAGATAATGAGGATGGATAATAATGTTAGCTTAATCAATGAATTTAAAGGTAAAAAAGAAAGAAAAATATACCTCTCATATTATACACTGAAGTGACAAAAGTCATGGGATAGCAATATGCAAATATACAGATAGCAGTAGTATCGCAGCGAA
This sequence comes from Argiope trifasciata, assembly GCA_026543055.1. Taxonomy (NCBI): domain Eukaryota; kingdom Metazoa; phylum Arthropoda; class Arachnida; order Araneae; family Araneidae; genus Argiope; species Argiope trifasciata. The sequence continues at coordinate 1,684,182 of JAPMOQ010045993.1, forward strand.
AAAGTATAAATGCGCGTTTTCCAGAGCTTTCATCTGTGTTCAAGTTATTCATGTGAACAGGTTTTTCGTGATTTAAGGCGGCACGAAGAGAATTAACAGACTTTGAACGTGGAATGTTAGTTGGAGCTAGAGGCATGGGTCATTCCATTGCGGATATCGTTAGTGAATTCAACATTCCGAGATCCAAAGTATCAAGAGTGTGCCGAGAGTATGAAATTTCAGGCATCACATCCCATCATGGACAGCGCAGTGGGCGACCACCTGCACTTAACGACCGAGACCGCCGACGTCTGTGTAGAATGGTCAATGTTAATAGACACGCAACACTTCGTCAAATAACTGCAGGAATCAATGTGGGACGTACGAGGGACGTGTCCGATAGGACTGTGCGGCGAAATTTGTCTTCCTTGGGCTATGACAGCAGAAGACCGACTCGAGTGCCTTTACTGACAGCACGACATCGCCTGCAGCGACTCTCCTGGGCTCGTGAGCATATCGACTGGTCCCTAGACTAGTGGAAAACCGTGGCGTGGTCAGATGAGTCACGATTTCAGTTGTTACGAGCTGATGGTAGAGCTCGAGTGTGGCGCAGACCCCACGAAGCCATGGACCCAAACTGTCAGCAAGGCACTGTTCAAGCTGGTGGTGGCTGCATAATGGTGTGGGCTATTTTTACATGGCATGGACTCGGTCCTCTGGTGCAACTGAACCGATCATTGACTGGAAATGGTTATGTTCAGCTGCTTGCAGATCACTTGCAGCCATTCATGGACTTCACGTACCCACACAACGATGGGATTTTTATGGATGACAATGCGCCATGTCACCGGGCCAGAACTGTTCGCGACTGATTTGAAGAACATTCCGGACAATTCCAGCGCATGATCTGGCCACCTAGATCGCCCGATATGAATCCCATCGAGCATTTATGGGACATCATCGAAAGGTCCGTTCGTGCCCAAACTCCTGCACCATCCACACTTTCACAATTATGGACGTCTATACAGACAGCATGGCTCAATATTCCTACAGAGGACTTCCAACGACTTCTGGACTCCATGACACGTCGAGTTGTTGCACTTCGCCGGGCAAAAGGAGGACCGACACGATATTAACAGTCATCCCATGACTTTTGTCACTTCAGTGTATATATATATATATATATATATATATAATAATAGTAAAATGTAATAACCTGGGGAGAAAAATTTATTATAGAGCTCAGATAATCCTTTTTTTCAATTTCATACAGTAAATTTGTTCCGATGATGGTCTTTCCGCAGCCATTTTTGCCAATAAGTAAAACAGGCTTCGCTTCTCCGAGAAGTAATTCAGCAATACTTTGACAACTTATAGTAGCTGCAGTGGGTATTAATCTGTTTGCAAAATGCTGGCTGCAAAGGGAAGAAAAAACTTGTTAAAATAAAATCTACAATAAAACAAATAATATAAATAATTAAAATGTTATAGTGCATTCTGTCAATGACTCGACTACTTCAGACAGATGTTAGTACGTAATAAGAGGGGGAAATTGGCAAGGGAACATGGTGTCACAAATTACACCGAGAGAATGAAAATTGCAACAAATGTGCTCAGGTTTTGATGTCACTCTTTAACAGCAAAAAAAGTGAAATAATAACTTTACAAAATTAAGTTGATCGATTATTAGAAAAGAATTTGGAAATGGCAAGTCTCAAATGATGCTAAAAGATTTTTAGTCGGGCTCGAAAATATCAGAAGGTATACTTTTGATGCCTGTAATATCGGAAACAATAGATTCTTCATTAAATTTATAGGGAGTCATATTAACGAATAAATTAAGGTCCTCTAAGTAAAGTTCAGCTAGCATAAAGGCCAAGAAACGTGTCCTGCACGCTCAGTACACCTCCTCGGGTATGTAATTTCGAGATGATAACACATACCATATGATAAATGTAAAAGGTCGGGTCATGCATGACCATATGCCTTTATGCACTGTAGCAGACACATTTTACAGCATTTCTGACAGGATTTAAAAAAAAAAAAAAACACAAGGTACATTGTGCTATTCAAGTGTTCGGGCAACAAGAACAGCCACAAAAAATTATCATTGAGGATTCTTGCCTACATTTTAACCCTAAATCTCTGTTGAGATTTCCATGGTATATTGACACCGGGATCCGTCTCCGACATGTACACACTTTATGTATAAACAGTAACACTTAGGACTTGAATGATCTTTTCACGATTTTTTTACCATAACTCTCAACTTGTTTTGGGATTTGTATATTTCATTGCAGTTTTTGTTTCCTTGGCACTAACAGCTTTATGAATTTATCGGTTCTTTAATAAATACACTGGATTTTTAAAGAATATAATCATTAAAATAATAAGCTCACAATAGAAAATTATTAATTTATATCTGTACTTAATCAATAAAAGTTATGATAAGGAATACATTCTCAAGAATTTTTAGTTCCAATATTTTTTCCTCCAAATGTTTGCAAAAAACAAAGAAAGTAAAGAAAAAAATAGTTCAATCTATTTTTTAATTTTAAAATTTAATCTAAAAATAAGTTACTTTAAAGTAACATTTATCGCCAGGAAAGATATTAAGATTGCAGTATGAGTATACAGATGTGTCTGTATACCCTATTAAGGGCAATTAAAAACTTTTAATTATTTAAAAATAATTAAAAACTTTCAATAGTTTAAAAAATAAAGAATATCCATACAAATAACATTTTATACATTGTTTTGTACTCCATATTAAATTTTATGTTCATTCGCTTATTCTGATCTTACATTAAAAAGAATAAATTGGGAATTATTAGTCTATTATAGAATTTGCTTAAACCAAAAGTTATAATTATTGAAATTAAGAATTAAAAAAGAAATTTAATTTATTAAATACCTTTCAAAAAACTATTCACTTTATACTTTTGTCATTAATAAGTTTAATTTTATCCTTCAATATACCAGTTGTGTGAAAATAAAAGATAAAAGAATTAAAATCTAAATACCCAGGATAAGAATTTAGTTTGTTATTCGGATGAGAAGTCCATCTAATCCATTCAAAACTTTCGTCCAATCCATAATCGAAAACGGATGGCAGGTGTTCCAATGATTCATCCAAGCCTTTTATAAATGTATCAAATGAATGTCGGTCCTGCCCATCAAGCATTGCTCCAACAGACCAAATAACAGACATCCAAAACATTCTGGACAATTTTTCGGTTTCGATTTTATCACTCAAAATCTAAGTAATTAAAGAAAACATGTTATAACTGGTGATTAATACATATATTTATTGAAATCGTTATTAAAAATTTCAATTTTTAAAAAAAGTTCCATATTTAATTTAATAATAATAATTAATTAGAAAGATGTCTTACTTTTTTGTTGTAAGCATCAAGTATTCTAATAAATGACGATATTTTATTTAATGCTGTCACATTAGGAATGCTTTTGAGAAATTTAGAACTATAATCAAAAATTGCATCCAAATATTGGTCAAAAAAGTTTTCCAAAGTCTTTTTCATGATGGAACTTTCCAAACTTTGGAGCCATGATAGTGCATACATTTTCCATTTAACTGTTGAAATGTCATAGTAAATAATTCCACAGTGCGACACGATATTCGGTGAGCAATGAGTCAGATTAGTTGTTTCAAAAATTAATAACACCTGAAAAGAATAAAAATATTACGAAATAATTTTGAATTGTATCTATCTGTGTAACCTAGTTTTAATCAACATTCATTTTCAAATTACATACACATTAAAAGATGAATAAATAATAATGAAAATGTATGACATAACGAATAAGAATTAATTGAATACACTGTGTGTATTTTATTAAAGTATTCTGTCATTAAGAAAAAAAAAAATTCATCAAATTGTAACTTGTATTCTAATTTCTTTAAGAGTGTAGAATTTCTCCCTGTTAGAACGTAAAATTCTATAATATTGAATACCAAAACAATATAAAAATAACAATTTCTACATACTAAATATTTGAGAAAAATATGGCAAATGTTTAATCAATATTATATATCTCTATCTTCTCCTCATATATATATATATATTCGCATATTTAGCAGAATTAAATTGGAATACTACTTTTCAATTAGTTAAATGTAATTTAAATAAAAAATTAGAAAAAATAAACATTTTTAAGAGCGTAATCTTAATTACAAGATAGTTAAAATTAAAGCATTACATTGGATGAAAAGATTTATTCATAAAATCTGAATAAATCTAGAAAGGCAACGGTGCATGTTACTTTTCCATATCATCAACAAGTTTTTTAAATATCTGTGCCATCGGCTAATAAATCTATCTATACTGAAAATAGGGGTATTTCTATACACAGAAGAAATAGGAGCCCAGGATGAGGAGCCAAATAAAGACTACTTTCTTATTCAGTATCATTTCTGGAAGGCTTTCTTCCTCTCAAATGTTATGATGTTGACTAGATTTTGCTGCATGTAACGAACAATACGGTGTTACCACCTATAAAGAACAATAACAAGAAGAATTACCTTCGACTTGTTACAGCATTAAATGATTAAGAGGCATTCCCATTCATATGATAGGTTTCATCGACGTCTGAGAATTGTTGCGGTAACAAGCCGGACCACATCCTTCATTAGATCCATTTTTCATGCACAATACATTTCTAATAGAAATATTGAGTTCATGTATAGTCCCCATCATGTCAATGCGGCGAGAGCTGGAGATATTTTCTTCAACACGTTGACTGCCGTTGAGGCCGTCGGTGATCGAGAGGGCATAATGTGAGAAATTCAACGTGGTAGTCAACATATTAACGACAAGAACCAATTAAATTTTGCATTTCAATCGACGAGCATGCATCAGCAAGATCACCGCAGTTAAGCAGCATCGGGCGCGGTCAGTACTTGGGAGGGTGAGCCAACGGCCATACCATGCTGAAAGCATTGCAGACGATACCGCCATCCTTACACAGCATAAGGATCCACAAACAATCATATTCAACTTACAACAGTACATGTCTGTTTTACAGTGCTGGCTCACTGGTTGGAAGATAAAGGTCAACCCAAATAAATGTGCGTGTCTCCTTTTCACTAGAAAATTGGAAATGCCTGATTTAACTCCTACCCAAATTTTCGGCCAACCCGTCCCCTTTGTAAATGAATACAAATACTTAGGGTTGATTTTAGACGCTAAATTAAGCTTTAATAGTCATATTAAAGCAGCCCTTGGTAAAGTTACTGGTATGAGTGTTAAACTCAATAGCTTAATTTCTCCTCGGAGCAAGCTGTCGATTAGGCTCAAGCTTCTGCTCTACAAAGCCATTTTAAGACCAATGCTGATGTACGGCTCTCAAATCTGGGGGTCCACAACAGTAACTAACATTAAGAAGTTGCAAGTTTTCCAAAACCGACAACTGAGGAGAATGATCAACGCTCCCTGGTACGTGAGGTCCAAAATTATACACGACGACCTCCAAATTGAACCTGTTTCGGACTTTATCAAAAGAACATCAATCAAGTTCTTCGAAAAATTGCCCCAGATTCGCAACGAGTTACTACAACTGCCAGTTTATGATCGAACTGTGCCCAGCTCTAGAAAAAGACCTAGAGCTGTCATTGACAATGTCTTTGTCAATTTTCTATCTGTCAAAAAACTGAAATCTCAATAACTCTGTTGCCAATCTGGCTGCTCACTTAATTATCAAAATTATTCACTGCTTAGACCAGTTAGCTACGTTGAGCTACACGCGTTAAAACCTTCTGTCAATTTAACCTCAAAAATTTTTAGTCAGTCCTCAAAGTTTTAAGGCACGTGCAACGTAAATCCATTAATTTTCCCGTTACCCCAAAATAAACTTTATTTATTCTAATCTATTAACTACAGCCAACATGATATTTCATCATGACGTTAGAGCATTTATGCGCTCGTCTAAATTAAATCAATTTAAGTTTAACTTTCCCCCAACTCTCACAAATTAAAGTTATATTCAAAATTATGATGTGGAGGTGCTCGTGACCACTTTGTCACATCGCGGAACTCCGAAACATCACGACGTTGCCGTTGCATGCATCAGCAAACCGTACCATCTTCTAACATAGATTTTCAAGAGCTACAGCGCAATTAGTTCCATTTATCATTAGTGTTTGAATGTAGTTATAGTCTATTCTATTTAAACATGAGATTTAATTCGCAAATGAAATTTATGCATCTGTGGTAACTCATTACTTTATTTTTTGAACCATGTAAGTTCATAGCTTCTTTTTCAAACAAAAACTACAGATCAAAAATCAGATATTCAAAAGAAAAAAAAATTATTAAGAAATTAGAATTTACCCCGAAGAAAATATACTGAATTTTATTAGAACAGAGAAGGAAAAAAAATCTCAAGAAAGCAAAAATATAGTGATGGCTTGTCTATTAGAGTTATAGCACTTTTTAAACTCATTCAAAAAATGTATTTTTATTTTTATTCGTATTTAGTTTTTTTTCCACATTGAGAGCTGAATGATCAAAGGAGATAAATAATAATATTACTAATAAAAACAAAGAGAGAAAATGAAAAGGAATAAACAGGTAGGTGATGCAAAGAATGCAGCTGCACATTGAATAGAAAAAAACCCACCAAAATCCGTTCGCTGTGTATAGATAACCAATATATAAGGCGAAAAGTTGTGTTTACTCCTAAAAGGCAGAATGCTGTCTGAACTGGCATTTTGCAGTCAGCCAATCAATGGTTTATATGTTCTTTTGCTCATATTTTTTATGCTGATGGTTTCCTTATTTCGCCAATAAAAAGATCAGAATTTAAATTTAAAATTAATAAATAATAATTATTGACAAAATTATGGACAATCTATTTTTAAATACAATCAAAATAATATTTAATCACAGGATAATTTTGAAACAAATATATTTTATAGAAATATAAGGAGGGATAATAAAACCTGGAGAAATAAGTTAATTAATTAGAAATGTCGTTGAATTAATGTTCCAAATAACGATACTTGTTTTTTGCCAAATGGTATCAAATAAAATGATGCTTACTTTTACTTTAAATACGTTCGAATGGATTGTCCGCTTAAATTAAAGGAAAGCACTACATAAATTATTCTGAAAATACCTCAAAATATTGAGACTTCATAGTGCCTCAAAGCTGTAGAATTTTGAGCAATTGCAAATTTTCTTGAACCTATTGAACAGATTACCTAATAAGTTTCATGCACAAAGAAATTAAAACTACCATCTCCATACACATAATTCAATTCCTACCTTCATATACATAATTTTCCACAATACATCATATACATAATTTACTTGTTTTTCTTAAAGTTCAAATTCTAAATTTCAACGGAATAAAATTTTTCAATTATTTTATGTTTGAAAAGTGTTTTTCAGTCAGCATTTCTTGATGAAGTCTATCATACCATTAAAAATACCATTTCTATCATAATGCAATGAAAAAAAAGTCAAAATGAAATCATTCATAAATAAAAGCTACAATATCTTAGAATCATTTTATTATTTCAGCCATCCATTTGATTACTTAAACAAAACAACGTAATTTTCGAAATAAGTCTTCCAAATTTTTGGAAAATATTTGTACTTTATTTGCCTTTTTTACTTAATTGTTAAAGACATAACTTGCCATCACTTCATATTATTTCTGCTCTCATTTTACTCTGAACAAAAGGGCTAATGTGTAAATGTTACCGTTAAAGTATATAATGCAGTTATTTCATAGAATTCCTAGTTATTCCATGAAATAACTGATCGTGTCCGTTAAAGTGTTAATATGTTATTAATTTGAAACTTTAACTAGTTAATTCCTAGAATAATGATCTGCAGCCCGTTAAAGTGTAAAATAATCTATATCGACAGCTCGCTTTTTAGTATAAGGTACATTTAAGTTTCGTTTAACAATATGGAAAGTAGCGGGAAAAAACGTTAATTTCGAATTCAAATAAAAATAATTTTTGAGCGACAACAAAAAACCAAAGCATAAAACAACGAGAATACATTTACCTTCCACCCCTACTTCTTTGTAATTCCAAGTGTCATTTGAGTAATCCTTGTAGCAACAAATGATTTTATGGTACGTTTCCATAAATACCATTTATACGCTGCAAAAATTAGATAAATTGCTTCTTTTTCATTTTCATTGTCTATCATTAGTTTATTTATAGAATACCTAGTTATTACATTTTAGATAAATTGTTTATTTTTCACTTTAATTGTCTCTCATTAGTTAATTTATAGAATACCTAGTTATTCTATGAAATAACTAGTTAAAGTGTCAAATTAATAACATATTACACACTTTAAGGGACACAATCAGTTATTTCATAGAATAACTAGGTATTCTATGAAATAACTGCATTATATACTTTAACGGTAACATAGACACCTATAGAATTGGGAGTAGATAATTTAAACGAATATCATCAAATTTATTCATAAATTTCAAAAACAATGAACTATAGTTTCACAAATGAAACAATTCCAATGCAACAAACCTCAGATGAAAGCAAGATTCTCTCCCCATTAGAAGTCGTTAATACTTTATTATTATCAAGCACAGAATTAATGCTTTCTATCCATGTTGAATCCATTGGTCCATTTAAAACAATCCATCTTTCACCGGCACGGGCGTCTTGATTTGCTTCTTTTAAAACAGATGAAAATAAGCCGTCCACCCAAATGCCATCTTCAGAGAAATATCCATATAATTCACTTAAAGTGTAAGCCTTTGAATTAAAAGTATAGACCTATGAAAACCAAACAAACAATTTTGATGAACAACTTTTTTATACTTAGAGTATTTATTTGATGAACAATATAGTTTTCAAAAAAATTACTGAATTAAAAATGAATATACTTTAAACATGTTTTTCTAAAATAAGTATTATATAATCTTTGGAGAAAAAATTGTGAAGTCATTAGGATTCTGGATAAAGATACACAGAAATTTTTTAAAAGAACCAGTTCTTCAACAACAAAACATATAAAATGCTATTGTTATTTTCTAAAATTTAATTAATGAACACCTTAATACAAAATACAGTTTAAAAAAATTCAGTAAAGTTAAGATAAGGGAAAAAACCTATATTTTTCTAAAAATAAAATTATAATAAACCAAAAGAATCGTTAATGAATGATTGATTTTTTTTTTAAAAAAACCCTTTTAAACTGCTTCGATCAAAGAATTTCTACACTTTGCATACATCAGCAGAAAAATGTCTAAAAAAATGAAAAATAATAAAAGACATTTTTTATTATAATTTCACCTTTTTATTCTTGAAAGTTGAAATTTTTTTAAAGAAAAACAAATTAATTTATCTTGCTACAGCCAAATGTATGACATCAATAAAAATGCCTTAATAGTATGAGATAGTAAAAATATCGATTCTTTTGACGAGTATTGCAGAATAAGAAACAAATATTTTAATGAGTGTAATTTACAGACGTATTTGTATTGTGAAGAAACAATATATTTTTTTAATTTTTGAAAAACATTTAAAGAAATTAATAGCATAAAAATCATGAATGCTGATAAGTACAAAAAAAATCCATTTTAAATAAATAATAATAGAGTTTTTCTTTGAAGCAATTTTTGGTTTGAACTCATTTTAAGTTCCTTGAATAAAGGAACTTTAAATGAGTTCATTAGTTTTCACCTAGGTCACTTTAAATAAGTTAATTAATTATTACCTAGGTTTCTTTGAATATGGTTAAAAGTAAATTTTTGTGTACTAAATTATCTTGCGCAAGATTCTGAAAAATACTATTGCAAAGATGCGAAGAATTTGGGAAGCTGAAGAGCATTTTGAAATACCAATGCTGCTTTTCAAATATTAGCAGAATGTGAGTTTTTTTAATTGAATTTAGAAGAATTTATATACCAAAATGCAAATATTCTCATTATTCTGAAAAATATTTTTGACGACATTTTACTAATTCAGACAGATAATGATTTCTCTTTGACAAAATAACAAAAATTTTTTTAAGAATTCAACCTCTAAAGATCTTGAATAAATTTATGCTAATTATATTAAATATTTTGATCATCTTAACACTTTTTTAGTGATATAACTTTGTGCTTTTTATCTTGGAGAGAACAGGAGTAAGACAGATAATAAATAATAAAAAAGTTTCGAGAGTATTAGTAAGTATATTATTTCCAATGGAATGAAAGAAATATTTATATTTCTTTCACTTATATTGTAACAATAAAAATATACTTTACAGATTAACGTGCAATTTTCTACAATAGCTGCATCTGTAATTCTTGATTTGTAAAAAACTATTTTCTGTTATTTATTTCAGCTACCTTCCTATGGAGTTTTTATAACTGAAATTATTTACAGCTTTTGTTATTTTAGTTCATAAATTGGTGTATACACAATTCGAAAAATTACTATAATTTGAACATAATAAAAATGACATTTTGTACCCGATATATTTAAAAAATGGCCTATTTTTTTCCTAGTGATATTTGTTTTCTGATTAATAGTGCGAATTTTCATTCAACCGATTTCCATAATTTTTTTGTCTGTAGCAATAATATTATTTTCCAACTAAACAAATTGAATTATGACATACCGCCTTAAAAGAATCCATATATATTTAAAATAGTAAACACTGCCTGTTATAATGTTATCCCTTTCCCATTATTGATAAGCGGTATTAAGAGCCAGTTGTGTCACCACCTGTTAAAACCCTCAAATGTTAAATGCTTCCAGATTGCCAGATGTGGGATCTTCTTATCGCCGAGTGGTCATCGCATCTGGTCATTAGTGATATCAACTGAAGGACCACAGGAGAGGTTCCTCGTTTAAGAGAAGCCTGTTGCACCTTTAAGCGAAAGGAGTGTCAAACCATCTGGATGCCAAATGTTTACAATTTGTGAAGTGACTATCATTAACACGTATTCGAGAACGATCGATTACGCGGACACATCATTAAGGGACATTCCCACAATCGGACGGTGACCATGAGAGGAGTATTTTGCTGAACGGATTAATATCGGGTGATAGAGAATTCGAGTAGGCCAGTGTGAAGTGAGAGGCGGACAAGGATACAGTTTTTTTAAAGGAGAAGAGACTCTTTGGATTGTGGGATGTTGAATTACTGTGGTGTTTTTTCTCCGAATTGATGGATAAACTCTTTTCAACTGCTGTGTAAATATTATTAACTTCCAAATGGTGTAGATATCAAATATTTTAACCTAGAATAGAACAAGTTGTTCTTATGTAAATATATGGCTGTATATAAACAAATTGTATGAAATTCTACTCTCTTATTTGATCGGTTAGGATCAATATATTACACTGCTCATATACTTAAAAATAAATTATTTTTAAATTTATGAGGAAAAAGTCAATTTTGGTGATAATGAATATCTAGTTCAAACGAAGCAAAAATTTTGACGTTTCCTCAAATGCAGTTAAGTTTCCCTGACAAAATCTAAATTATGTCAACTAAATATCAGTAAATATTTCCCAAAAATACCCACTTAAAAATTTTTTTACACTTTTATCATATTTATCAAAATGCCATCAACGTCTAGAAAAAAAAATATTATAAAGGGTTATATTCTCAAATGTTGCCTACTTAAGTCCATAATGGTGACACAGAAAAAAAAATTTGGTGATAAAGGAGCCCCCCCATCACCCCCACTGATAGCCTTCGCAATATCACTATCACTAATTTTCAAAATTTAAAAAAAATCAATAATAAAAACTTTTATTATTTTGAAAAATAGCTCATACAATCTTAAGAAAAAAGATGATTATTTATTTTTTAAAATTTATAATGCTTTTCTACTTACATTAACAGATGGATATTCTGTATTATTAATTTCATGAAGGTAAATATATGTTTCTTTTAAAGTTTCCCACGATGTCGATTTCCCGCTTCCACTTTCTCCAACAGCTATAATACTATGATAATAATCTTTGATTTCGTGAAGTTCATTAACTTTTTTAATTATAGTTGATTCAGGTTGAAGCGATCTTTTTTGCAGCATTCTCTTTATTCCTTCCGTAATCTGAAGAATTAAAAAATTATGGAGTATTCAGGCACAATATATACTAAATTTGATTTTGATGCAAGCATATGTATTTGCTAGGAAATAATTCCTAAAAAATAGTTATTTCTTTAAAAAATAATTCTTACCTTAGAGGGGTCTTCACTTATTGCTTTAACAGTACCAAATATAGTTTCTAACAAACTTTCAAATATATGTATATCGGATGATTCTAATTTTGGTAAAGTTGTATTTCTCAGACAATTTACAATGACCTAAAGAGAAACATTACGTATACAACCTTATTTTTTTCAAGTCAAAGACAATTACAAAAAAAAAAAGAAAAGGAAAGAAAGAAAGAAAGACAACACACATAGTGGGAATTTTGTTATTTGACATTCCTAAATACCGGAAGCGATTTTGAATTAGTTAGAAATAAAATCATACAATGAAAAATGCACATTAGTTTGCTCTATCGCTTTATAGACCAATTTTTTATTGGCATTTGTTTTCCAATTTGTAGGACACCAAAGTAGAGCACGCAACACCTTGGCTGCCCGCCAGTTAAAGCTATTGGAGATCTCTACAGCTATTTATATATGGTAATATGAAAGTCTGTTTCAAATTTGTGAAGAAATCCCTCATTAAACTTGTAAAAAAATCTGCTAATTTAATTAGGAAATAATTTAATTTATTTTCAAATTGATAATATTTTTTTAAATATTATTCGTTCTCGGTGACCACTTCATCATCTGTGAATACTGTTAGTGTTATTTTCAAGTAAATGTCTTAATTTTCATATCTTTCAAAAAAAATTTTATAATCAAATTTTTTAGATTCATAAAGATTAAAGCCACGTAATTCAAAACCCTTATATCTGTTCTGCTTATTGTGCATATGAACCACTCGAGTTAGATAAACTGAACTCGAAATTTTATGTATAATCGCGTTTCAGCCCTCCCTGAAACTGCAAAATGACTTTCTGAAAATATAAATGTTTCTAAACACGATAACTAGCTTTGAGTTAGACGGATAAAATTTGTTATGTGTTTTTCCCACCAATTCTGAGATTTTCTTTCGAATTTTGAACGAAATCCATTTACAGGCAGTCTGTTTATCGTCTGTTCGAAGTAAACGCTATAATTACTAAACATAAAAAGATAAATGAAAAAAAAAGTTGAAATGCAAATTTAGGATCTAAAGTGTAAATAAGCATTACGTTCAGAATCAAACAGTCAAAAGTTGAACCGTTTATCGAATTGTTGCTCTTATATAAAAAAGAACTTAGAAGAGCAACGACTTAAATGAATTCGAAAAATAATTTTAAAAGTGTAGATTTTTTAATTCAAATTTTCAATTAAATCTGTCAAATGGTTGATAATCATTAAGTCTGAATGCTCAAAGTATGTTAATATGATAGCTCAAAAAATGCAACGACTTAAAAAAAATTGACTTGTTACCAAAAACTTGACTCTTATTAAAAACATAATTCTGTGTCGAATTTTGGTTCCAATCATTCGAAAAGAAGAAGCCCGATTGTATATTCGATTTTCTTTATTTTATTGCGAAGCGTAAAACCTTCATGAACAAAACTCCTAAAATAAAAATCTGAGCATCCGTAATTTCAGAATCTTATTCATACAAAGAGAAATATAGATAAAACATTTATTAGAGAGTATTGGTTTTAAATAATCATTTGAGTTTGAATTATAAATACCTCTAAATCAGTCAGCTTTGGATTAGCTTTTTTCTGCTTTCCAACATGCTTCAAAAAGTTTATGATTGTCTTCAATCCAAATTCATAATGCTGGTGTTTGGACAACTGATATTTTGCCATTGTAAAAACTGATTTTACATCAGTTGCCATAGACTAGTTAAAGATAATTAGTTCATAAATTTTTTTAAAGATAATGAAGATTATTATAAGTGAGAGGAAAAGCATATATTCGAGAAAATTATATACAAAAAATGATCTAGTAAGACCTTAGTTTAGACGTTTAAATTTTTTAAATAGAACAATTAATTTTTATAGGATAGCAGAAATAGTAATAAAATAATGCTACCACTATTCTTTTCATTGCTTTGTATATTTTTCGAAACTAAGATAAAAATATGATCAATATTTTTTTAAAAATTATTTAATTACTTTCACTGATTACATTAAAACTAGAATAAAGCCGTTTTATGGAAAGGGCAAATTGAGCTATAATCTAAGAACGACATTGATCTGAGATTACCTAATAATTTGCTACACTAATTTTACTTTAATTTCAAAGTATTAATTATTATTTTACCAAAAAAGTATTTAATTATCATTTTAAATATATTAAAAATGAAAATATGATAAAAGCACATAACTGGACCAGTAACCAATTTCTTAATGTTACGTAAAGATTTATATCAGTTCATATAGAGGTAGTTGGGGAGAAAATATCAATTATCCGTGTATTATTGTCGAGGAAATATCCAATTATCCATTATTATTGGTAAAGTCCCCAACTTTATCAATAATAAAGTAAATAACTGCCTCTTGTATTGTAATAATACATCAGATTTAGTTTTTTTTATTCTTTTGTGAAACGCTATATTAAAGAATATTATAAAATGGATTGAAATAATCGGTTAGGTATTTTCGTTAACGAACAAGCACTCAAAATTCTATTTATGATTCTGATGAGACTTCATATTACTCTAGCTTAATTATTACAAGGGCTTTCAATTAAATCGGCCTTCGTTTCTGATACTAGAGTTGTATTCGAATATACACTGAAGTGCCAGTGAATTAAAGGTGCATTTTGTAAGAGAGCTGCTGCTTCTTTACTTAATGCGCGAATGTTACTATAGAATATGTAAAAAAAATACATTCTGATATTTATTAAAATGCCTTCGACAGGCATAATCTACAGTTTAGAAATTTTCAATAGAGACTAAATAGATATTTAACAAAAAAAAAATCCAAATTTTTAGAAATTGTTCTAGAAATGGAGTGGACTTTCTCAATCTATTTCAAGAGTGTCGGTCTATGATTAATTGAAATACTTTTTTGTTCATAATGTTTCGAACCTTTGATACTTGAGACAAATACATATTACTTTAAATATAATGATTTACTTAAAGATAGCCTGGATCTTTTCCTGTCATCTAATAGTTGAGGGAAAAATGATTATCATTAGATTTGCGAAGTAATTCCTCCCTGATGCATTCATTACCTAAGAGCTTAGATTGAATACTTTAGGTATATCCTGGATAAAAGGTCTGCAAGTGCATTGCTCACCATCAGTATCCTTTGCTGATTTATGTGTAATTCTAGAGATTGTCTGACTGCCTACAAATTAGGAACATAACTCTAAACTTGCGGAATCCATGCCTTAACATGTCGCAACTATTATCAAAATCAAAAAAGAAGCAGCTCGTTACTAATTAAGTATCTCAAATTCAAAAGCATTTCAAGCTAAAATAAAGTTTTACATATTTTATGTAGAAAAGGGTGTTTTATTGGTAAGACTGACTGCAGGTGAAAATGTAATGAAAAACCGTTCGAAAAATAATGTGATTAAAATGAAGTCAATTGGGATAAAAATACCTTTGGATCTTTGAATCCATAAGCAAATAAATAAACTTGTATAACAGTAAATACATCTGGTGAAATTATTGTCACTGGTCTAAATGATGAAGAAAATTCACTAGTTCTTGTAGGAAAATCTGAAAAGATATACACATTTATTTTTATTCGCTAAATTTATTAGTTTATTTTATTCTCATAATTTCTTAAATGATATTAGTATTAAAATTTTTATTTTTCAAAATGATGTGCTTATAAATAATCCAAATTTTGAACTTCAAGCTTTCATAGGTACTTTAAATTCAAAAACAACCTAAAGTACTCATATTTCAGAAATACTTTTAATAACATTATTTCGATAAATTAATTATTTTCAATTAGTAAAACGCGTTTCTGAGTTAAAAATTCATAAAGATAAAAAAAATTACATTCATCCTCACATAAACATTTTATAATAGAAATAGTCGATGAAGTAATAAAGGAATAGAAAAATACCATTCCCATGTACATCATACACCGCGATTATCTACAGTTCATTCCTTGCACATACGAAAGAATTGCTTGGCATCATTATTATTACTTTTTCTTCAATCTGAGTTTTAAAAAAAAATCTAAGAACTTTCAAAATATAACGAAACAAAACACACCATCCTTAAAGGAAAAGCAAACATAATAATTATAATAAAATTTTCCACTTTATTTATAGTTAAATAAATAATGTTTCATTTAGATGAAATTAAAAAAAAATAACTCTAAGTAAATTATCATTAATTTTCGCTTTTCAGATAATTATAAAAATACAAAGAATAAATTATGGCTTTTAATCACAATCAGGTAGAGTTTAAATTAATTTTGGAAATAATATACCAAGGCAACAATGTAAGAAATATTACCCGGATTTTCTGAAAGAAATATTCCACATCCTTCATTCAAAGGAATATCATTTCCAAAGAATGAAAATAATCTTTTCTTTTCAGCAAGAGCTATTAGCACAGTACTGATTTGTTGGGCTAACACAGAAATAATTTCTTCCTTAATACAATTGTAATCTTCAAATAATCCCCAAGCGCCAATCTGTATTTTCAAATAGAATAAGAAAAGAAACCCATCATGCTGAAGAATAATACAAAAATTTCACAAAAGATAATATGGGGAGAGATATTAAATATTTATCAACATTAGAAACTTATAAGCTAAAATTAAAACAAAAGGAGGGACTTTTTATTTATTGGAAGGAACACGATAGTTTTTATATCTAAATATGATGTATACTTATACCTAATTGATTTAATATTTTTGTAAATTATTTTGTCATTAATAGCCTTTATTTTATCTTATTCTAATAAAATCAAGAAAAGTAAATAAATATATTTAAAATAAGGATTCAAAATAGAAAATATGTTAATTTTGTAATATTTTTTATTAATATCAATTATCTGTAACGGTCTCCCCAAACCTTCTCGTGTGATCTCTGGTAAGGGTGTTATTCCAAAGAAGGCCTATTAATATACTAAACATATGAAATATCAAGTTTGGCGTAAATGTAACATTTTTACTGAATTTATCATGTGGTCCTTGAGGAGCTTTTGGCGATTTAAATGCCGCATGCGATTAATAGTATTCAAAAATCAAAATTTTGTCTTAACAACTTTTTCCAAACGGATTGAAATAAAATTTGATTCAAAATCACCCTTTAAATCGCGCTCTTATACCAAAATTATATTTATGTGTTTCTGGAAGTACAAATGGGTCAAGCCCTTGTTGGATTTGGTTCAAACTTTTATGGTTACACTATAGATACAAATCTACTCACCAAATTTTATCTATCAAGCTCTCTTCGTTTCGTAATTATATTAGAACAATCAGATAGACATGCCCCCGCTCTTTAAACGTATTTTGCTCCAAATTCGATTTAAATCTTTATATTTGGTATAAAGACCGTACATCAAATTTTATATGCCCATCATAAATAATTTTTGAATTATCTTTATCATACAAACGAAAAAAAAAATGTGTTTTTCAAATTCATGGAGGTCTAAAATGTGGATATTCTTCAAAATCTCGATTTCGAGATTTTTAACGCTTGCAATATTTTTTCTATTCTGTATATGTAAGTGAAAACAGAGTAATATTTCGATATCATTGATGAAAAAATAGAGAGAAAACACTTGGAAATAAATTGATGCAGAATGTAGAGCATAATTACCTGAGCTAATCCAGAGAACATTCGGACCAATGAGCGGTTATCTAAGTTTTCGGAGCAGTTAATGATCAATGTATATTTGCCAAGTGTAATTCCGAGATCTTTTAAAGTTTCTGTTTTACCGCAGCTTCTGCATCCTCGCAGTGTTGCTCCTTTATTCAGATAAAGAGCAGTGGTCAGTGAAAGAAAACATCTGCAATTGAAAAAAATCCAAATATAAATACTTTTTTATATTAATTTAGAGGAATTATACAAATGGTATAAACAAATATACAAAAAAAGAGGAAATATACTTTTATAAATTTTTGCTAAGCAGAGTTTATTAAATATTTTTTTAACTTTTAAATTTATAAAGAAATTGAATTCAAAAAGATATCTTGCTTTGAATTATTTTTTAATTCTAGTAATGCATAATTCATTTTTGTAATCTGTGAAACAATTGTAATCTTTTGCCATTATTTTTTCATCTGCGTATCCAAAAATCTGAACATTTATACAGTAAAAAGATCTTTATTCTCGGGGTATATGTTAAATAAATATGCCGCGAATACAGAAACCGTGAATACGGAATGGTAATTTATATGAGTTTATAGAGAATACGTTCCTAGGTGACAAAATAAAAAAAACAAAAAATGTATAAAAAATAAATTTAATTAAAGTTTTTGAACATTTTGATTAATTATCTCAAGGCTTAGACAATGATTTGAAGAATTTTGTCATTTTCTCTTGCTTGGCAGTTTTTTAAAGCTCCTTCCATTCAGACTGATACGCAGCAATCACATTAGCAATTTGCCTCTTAAAAATAAGACTTCGTTCCATAGACGGATCAATGTTCATAAAGAAACATAAAGAAATCGCAAAGATTATTTGCCATTCTTAAACCTTTAATAAGATTTTTCAAATGAAATGTCACGTTTCCAGGGCTTGTTGAAGACTCTTCTTCAATGGGCTGTGAATTTAACATTTCCTCCAAGTCGGTTTCAGTCAAATCTTCATCTTGCGATTCAAGCAATTCCTGAATGTCACTTGATTCTACCTATTCGAACCCATCTCGTCTTATTCCATTCGCGATATCATTTAACAACATACTTTAGGCAAAGCTGTCATAAAATCTATTTTTCTTTCTTTCTTAGTCATTTGACGGCATTTACAAAGGATATTGTATTGGATACCTATTGGAATGCTTTTATTATTATGTATGTACTTATTAGATCCGCGAATTAAGACATTTTTAGCCGCAAATATAGGAATTGGATCGTAATTTTTAAATCCCCGAATAGCGAAAACGCAAATGAAGGAAGCGCAAATAAGGAACTTTTACTGTATTTAAACGAAATACTTCAATGTATTAATTCATTTTTTTTTGTTCGTTACAATAATATCAATCTATGCTGACTCAATATTTTTTCTATTGACATCATCCTTACTTCTCAATCGATACAAAACCTACAGAGTAGAATATGACTGATTTTTTTAATTAACTTTTAATATCACATAATCAACTTACATTAAAGCCTAAAACTAATTTCAAAAAATTATGAATTTAATTTTTTTTAAAAACTTAGGCA
This sequence comes from Argiope trifasciata, assembly GCA_026543055.1. NCBI lineage: Eukaryota > Metazoa > Arthropoda > Arachnida > Araneae > Araneidae > Argiope > Argiope trifasciata. The sequence goes on from JAPMOQ010045993.1 coordinate 1,703,536, forward strand.
CAATAGATATAAATTTCTAAACTAGTTACAAACGAAATTTAAGGTTACATTTGCACATTGTCAGCTCATATTTTTTCAGTGCTGCTTAAGCACGAGTGTTTAGATCAATAAGACTCAATAACTATAGAAACCTATAGTCTCTTTATGGTATTTCAAAAATGTATATTAATAATAAAATCTATTTAATTATGTGTTGAAGTTTCCAAGAATCATTTTGACAAATATTGCAGACATTATAGATATGCAATTACTTCCCAACGATTATTTTTTTATATTTTACAAAGTTAATAAATATATATCACTATATCCTTTCAAGAGTAGCTGAATATAATAATATTTAATATAATAATATAATATTAGCGAAAACATTCAAAGTAACTGCAATTTGATTGGAAATATCCTATACAAAGGAGTACGGAAACTCACATCAATATATTGTTAACTATTTTTCGCGTATACTTCTCTATTTCATTTTAATTACGCAATAAAAGACTAAATAATTTTTCGAAAGAAAGGTCGAAGTCGGAACACACGAAAATATAATACGATTTACAGCTGAATACAATAAAAATAAATTACAAAAATAAAAATAAATGAATAAAAAACAAATGATATGCACTATCAAAATATTAAATTATCGCATTTCAGATCATTTATTTAATAATATAATTTCAGCATTTAAATTAATAATGTAATTTCAGCATTTTTTGCATTTTCTTTTTCCAATTCACTATTTCTCCTACATCTCATTTGTTACAAACTTTCAATAATATATAAATAAAATAATCAAAACGAAAAAACTTTACCTGCTTGTCACTGGTGTTATAACAAGCCTTTCTCTATTTTCCAAATATTCAAAGCCATATTTGAAAGCACTTTTTGCTTGTCTAATGAAACATGATTCTTCCTCGACGTAATAGCGTAAGTGAACCAGCCATTCAAAAGCACCAGGATCATTACAAACATAAGCAATCAAAGATTCGATTATTTCACAAGAATGAACTAAAGCAAGTATTATCATCATAGTTTTCCTCTGCATTAGTACTTCCATTTCATTCTGAAGTTTTATAATAAATTGATTCAAAATATCTCTCTAAAAGTGAAAGGAATCGACCATTATAAAATGAAGAGACGAATAATTTAAAAATATAATTAGCATACAATAATTATATATAGCAATTTATTTTAGTGAAAAAAACATTTATAAAATTATAGGAATACAATAAATATTGTGTATATGCAATAAATATTGTGTATATAGTTATGAGATTAATTCAAACTCATAATCTATAAACACAATAACATTCAAACACGTTAGCAACATATTCTCAAGAAAATAAAAACTAGTATAGATATAAGGTTGATCTAGTTTTCAAGAAGATATTTCTTCCTTCGGCATTTTGCTTGTAACTTTGTTTCTACATTACGTATATTATCTCAAATGTTATTATTTTGTAAATTATATTTTAAATAAACGATTTCAATAAGAAAAAGAGACAACACACGACAAATAATGGAAATAACATAAATAGTATTATGTCATGTCCTATGATTCAGGAATCGAATCAAATTTCGAAAACAACGTCCCGTCTTTTCGGAGAAATTCGCAAAAATATGCAATTCGAAAAGTGTCCAGATACTTTAAATTAGATAGTGAATCATAGATTCTCATTTACAGTTCTTAATTTTAAGAGCAAATCAAATTATTTCAGAAATTATGTTAACTTTAGAGCATTTAATTTGAATCGAAAAAGTTCTTATTAAAAAGACGTGATTCTTTCAAATCATCATGCTCCATCTAAAAATAGCCAGAAAATATATTTAAAAAATAATAAGGAAATATAAATAAGTGAAAATAATTGTAAGCATATCTAGGCATCAATATTAGCGTCTAAATAATATTATATAATCTTTAGTTTCGATTTTACTAAATTAATGTGGTATATGTAATAAAAAATATGTCACAAATGTTAAGCAGTAACAAATAGATTTATTTCTAAAAATTATGAATTTTCACAAAAAAAGTGTAAAATCAGAAAGATAATTGGAATTGATCGATTAAAGGAATTTTTTAAATGTTATATACTGCTACAATATTAAAATTTGTATAGCAGTTACATAACTCTTATCTTTTCTTTTGGATACTAGATGGCGATGTCTGATATGCCATCCTACAATGCATTGCGCATTGCGAGTGTAATGTGAATGAGATGTGATACTATAATGATAAGCTGCTCGCGTGAATGTCTTGTGTTGTGTTGTCTTGTCTTTGTTCTTTGTGGGAATGTGGTTATTAAAGAAATGCTCCTGAAAACATAAGTCCTGTTGCTTCCTGCACAGATGATAATAATCTGCATTGCACCACAAAATGATATTAATTATAAATCAAATGAATCATTGTAACCTCATGTTTTTTATAAAGGTCGATTATTTGAAAGGAATAATGAAATATTTAAAAATTTATATCATACCCATCTTTTGTGTAAACTTTTAAGTGCCGTAGTGACTGCTGTCTCTTGAACAACTTTGATAGCAGTTGTTACCTCTGCAGTCCATGCAGTCAGTATAGAAAGAATGCAAATTTGAGTGGGCCAATTGTTTAGCCATTTGATATTAGAGAAATTAAAATCTTCCTTTGATATGATGCTGTAGAGCATCTGGAGACACTTTGGTAGAGATGTACTTAATGTGATTTGCATCATTTCTTCGATATCTGAGAGCCATGATTCGACAGGTCCATCTAACGTGACAGAATTTTTAAATTCAACAAATTCGTCGAAAGCAGAATACATTCCTAATGACATAACAGTAACAATTCGTTCACGCTATAATTAAAAAAATAGATGTAGATAAATAAAAAATAAGATATTCAGTTAAAATCAAACTTGTTCAAGGAAATATTTATAATTTTTTAATTACATTTTGTAAATTAAAAAAAAGTTATATAACAACGTTCTGTTTAATTGCTTACTTTTAGAAACAAAAGTAATACATACTAAGTAAATGTATCAGGTCATTAATGCTTCAGTAAATAAGATACTATGTAGAATACAAATTTTTTGCTTTAAATAGCAAGAACTTTCAAACTTCTCTTTTTATAAATACTGAAGAGGAATTATGGACAGTATTATCGATGGAAATTTATATATATCATTGCTTAATCACATACTTAAATATAAAAAGCTACCATAACTTTTCTGTTAAGATTTGTACATTAATGCTTAAATTATATAACACCCTTCTTCCTTTTAAAAAATTAAATTACATTTTTATGCTTAGTAACTACATTTCTAAAAACACCGAAAAAAACCCACAGATATGAATCTTTTTAATAAATACAAATAGATGTCTTTATTTTTATGCATTCCTAATTTTGTTCTAAAATTTCAATAAAATAAATTATATTAAATTTTGTATGTCAACACTTTTACAGCTTTATAAAAAATATATTTAAATATATAATCAAATATTTGAAACTAACATAGTTAAACAAAATTCAGTTTTTGCATTTAAACAAAGGTGTTCATCAAATACAAACCAATTTTTCTTCTATTTTCTCTACTATTTTCAATTGATAGATACTGTCGAAGCACTTTTTCAGATGTGGTTGAATAGCTTCGGGCTCCTTTTCACCAATTATGCACAACAAATCATCATTGGATAAGAAGTAGAAACGAGGAAATGCTCTCCGTTTGGAATCCAAATAAAATTCTAAAGACTGCTGAACTTCTTCTACAACTTTATTCATGCCAATTAATCTATCTAGGAAGTCTAAGGAGAGAGGAGGATAATTTATTATAAGTTATTAAAAAGTGATGATCGCTTTTCATTTTATTTTATTAGCTTCAAATGAAAATGTAAATAAACTGCCAGAAATGTGAAGTCGCAATTATTGGCAAGCTGTTTATTCTGTAGTACTAATTGCATAGAATCCCGATTTAATTTCTAATGCTGAAAAGATATTCAAAAGTTCTTTCGACAAAAATGTTTTAACCACAAATTATTGCAAACATTTAAAATGCATTATTTGACTTTTCTGTTTATTATGCAATAAAAAATAGAAAAACAAAAGTTAAGATGATACTACAAAGAACAAAAGATACCGTAAGCTGGGATAACTTTACCACATTTTCTATTATTTCAACTCTATGCAAACTAACAGAATTTTAAAATACAATAAGTAATTTATAGTTAAAAAATAAAACATAGTATTAACAATATTATCCCGAAAAAGGAGCAATATTGCTAATTGTATTATAATCTATCGAAATCTCATCTCGTCAATCCGGTGGTCACAATAAAAGATGAGGGTTTTGACCCTCCCATCGATGACAGGACATGCTTCATTCTGAGAGGGTCGCACCATGGCCGATGATGGCCCTTAGGACTCAACCATAGTTCCCACCAGTGTTGCTGTAGTGGCGATACGGTCATTCAGCCTTGCGTGGTTAATCCGAGTGCCTTAGTGACTGGTCGGGGATCAGTGATATGGCTTTTCCATTTGTCTATAAAATGGTAAAATCTGCCTCTCCAAAGAATCTTTCAAGAGAAACATCAAGAGGCATTTTCCAGTTTGAGAAAGGAAGGCCTTGTTTCATGATCTCACTTTCCTCATCTCGGCTGTCTTGATTTATTCGAACGGAAACATTTCAGTTCTAAACTCAATTACTCTTCCAGTTATATTATAAGTTTCAAATGCTTTCACACTGATCACTTCTTGATATTCCTTTAACTTAACATTTGCTAACCCTAGAACAGAAAGCAAATTGTAAGATAGCATCATTATAATTTTGTTACCTGCGGATTCTTAGTTAAGTCCTAATACGTCTCCTATATACTGAAACATTTTTAAATAGAAAAGACATAATTTAAGAAAAGTATACAAGCAGATGAGATAAAGACCAAATTCTAGACTGATAAAAAAAATCCTATTTTTACCCAGATTTCTTTTTAAAAATTTTGCCAAATTATATAATTAAACCGAAATACGGCGAGTAAAATATGAAATAAAATTATAAGTAGATTAAACGGAAATAATTAGTTTCTAAATGACACCTGAATAAATAGGCTGTTTGAATCATTTAAATTGATTATCAAAAACATTTTCTCAATAAAATGTACATAAAAAACTTGGTTAAACCTTGTAAATAATTAAAAGGCCTTTAAAAATCATGAAACGGTTTCTTTGTGCTATATAAACCATTAACTCTTTTATTACTTTCTTCAGGAATTTAGTAGAGAGCCAAAAGCTTTTTTTTTTTTTTTTTCAAAAATTGGTAAAGTTGTCCCAGTTTACAGTATGAAAAGCAAACAGAGCCATTATTTTTGCAATTTTAATAATAAAATGCAATTAACGAGCAATTCAAAATTTACTTTATCAAAAAAGTAAACTACAAATTAATTTTCACCTTATTGTTGCACATTAAATACAAAATTGTTTTTCTAAAAATTCATTAAAATTAGAGAAAAAAGCGAAAGGTAGCTAAATTGATGTTATTGAAGAAAATATTTTTCGAATTTTAAAATGTAAAAATTATTCTTATGCAATATTTTAGAATGCTATAGTCTAGCAAACAAAAAAATTTTTTTAACTAATTAGTATTTGAAATAAAATTTCAAAACACTGCGTAAAAAGTATATTTGCACTAAATTTAGTAGCTCTTGATGAAATAGTCTACCTTGTAGAGTCAAACAAGCACACGCTCGTTTTTATTAATAAATATCTTTGCTTTCGCCGTTTTTTAATCTATAGTTACAGTGGTATGCACTTATCGAACTTAACAGATTTAAAAAAAGTGACAAAGTAAGCATGAATATCTGTTAACATAATAACAGTACCTCATTAGTGGATTTGTGTTTTCGTCCTTATTTCAATTCTCTGTCGAAAATGTCAGCTTTCGATTTAAATTTTAGTTATTTGTGGGAAATTTTGATTTTCTACTTTCATTTAGGAAACAGTAAATGAAGCGCATAGTAAGTGCTTATGTTAAATATGCCCTTAGAGAAAGAGCATGTTATGAGTGGTTTCAACGCTTCAGGCCAAATGTTCACGGAGTCAGTGCTATGTCCCACATTTAATAGGGCTAGACTGATATGATTATGAGCTATTTAAGCTGAATGAAAATATCACAATGGCAGGCATAGACAGGAGCTAATGCATTTAAGCCGGGCATTAAAGTAGAAACGGCAGTTGTATCAAAAGAGTCACGATGAAATTATCCTCCAGAATACCATTACTCAGCCACGGATATTAAAACAGGGTCAAAATATACTTGGAAACGTTAATATAGAAATCACACCTTATCCATACCTAACTTTCTAGACATTTCTCCTTCAGACTACAATCTGCTTTGATCGATGCCACAGGACTTGGCATATTAGCATTTCCATTCTCATGAAAAAGAACAAAAATGAATTCGTAAATCACACCGATATGGTATCCGACAATGGCCAAAAAGATAGGGGAAAGCAGTAGCTAGCGACTAACAGCGCTTTGAAATATAAATAGATAGTAGCTTTTTGAGAATAAAGCTTCAAATTTTTCTGGGAAAAAAAACAAACAGCAGAAGCAAATCTGCATGCCTAATGGAGATTTCAAAATAGTTAGCCTGCTACCATCGGAAATTTTGTTGGCAGATTATTCTTCATTAATAAGGATATTATCATACCATCTTTGTGGCAAATATTCCAGACTAATTTTTCATCATTCATTAAAGATGAAATATCTCTCCACATGATTGTCACTTGGTGAACTTCGTTTGCTTCTTTGGGAAGTTGAGCTTGCACAGCCTGCTCATCAAATATATTCTGCAAATAGAGATCTTACTTAAACGCTTGCAAACGTCTTTATAAACTTAAGGCGAATTACCTACTATAGTAAAGGAACGTCGCATCCATAATAGCATTTATCGCTTCCACAATTTAAGGGAAACATTATTTTTGCTAATTTTCAAAATTATAATTAAAATTAATATTTTCTTATAAAAAAATTGTTCATCGAAATAAGAATCATTCACAATGAAATTATTTCTACTTAATTTATGAATAAATAAATAGCATTAACAGAGGTAAACTATTATTTATTAATTTAACTCACTCTATATATTATAGTGGGTATATTTAAGGTGAAATAATAAATTGAATCGAATTCTTTTCTGCAAAAATTTCAGATAAAAATGTTTACAATTTTTTAAAAAATTAAAACAAACAATATCAATTTTCTGGCATTTACATATATCTTCTTTACAATTTTAAACTTGAAGATGACAATGTTATACGAATAAAATTTAATTCAAAGAAATTTTTAAAAAACCCAAGATTGTTTATGAATATTATTTGCCATTTTTTGCGCAATAGAGCACTACTTTTTAACATTCACTACATTCAAATTCTAGAATAAATATGAATTTTTTAAATATTTTTATCTAATGAAACTGAGAAGTAATTTCGCTCCATTATTAATCATTATTCCGCAAATTAGAAAATTTTTAATAAAGAGGATGAATATATGAAAAGTTAAATTAGAATTTTGTACGTGCTCTCAAGTTGCACAGCAGAATTTCATAAAATCAAATAAAAGAGAATTTTTTGTTAATCAAATTATATAAAATACTATTTTTTTACAATAAAATTATTCAGCCGAAATTTATTAAAATTAAATTTTTTATGTAGCAGAAAATGACAAACCTCCAAAAGAAAGAATTTACTTTGAAAATAATCTGCTTGTTTTATAACATCTAAGATAAGTAATAAAGAATCTTCCAATGAATCCACAATCGACGAAAAGTATGATACATATTTTGAAGATTTCATTGTTCCAAGAGTGATTTGATTTCTTTCAACAAGAGAGACAATGGATTCAGAATCATCAAGCTTATGAAACTTTTTATGATCTGTCATCTTGAAAATAACATTTTCCCATGTTTTCTGCATTTCTTTAATAGTCTGCAAGAAAGACAGAAAGTTTAAGTGTGAATGGAAATAAATATTTTAACCATAAATGAAGATAAAAAAACTAAATCAAAATAACGTTATTAAATATGAAAGCAACAAACTAAAACACAAAAGTGATTTTAAAAACTTTTATTGAAAAGTAATGACACATGATATGTTTGATAAAATATTTAATATTTTATCATCCCATCAGAAATAATCAAACTGATAAAACAAAAATTAAGAATTGGATACCAAATCATGTTATTTTTTGAGGTAAATTTACAATTAAAAGAAATTTTGATCTTAAAAACAAATTCATTTTGTATTGTTTCTGATGATGGTGATGCCGTGTCCGTGTTCACACGAAAAAGGGATGCAATGGTTTCTGAGGGCAAAGATCCCTGCGCACCCGAAGGCAGAAGTCTGACTTCTAGCTCAATTGAAGATGACACCCACACATACATTCGCTTGCCCAACCCCTTTTTACTGGGTGGGGGTCATTCTCACATCTCATTGATAGAACATAAGGGAAGAACAACCATGCCCGAACCAGAGACGCCCAGATCACGGAGAAGATGACATACCCCTAAGTCAGGAAACCGGCTGTACTGTTTGTTTCTAAAAACCCAAAATGGGTTAGAGAAAATGGCTCGATATAATATGAAGAAAAAGAGTTAAATAAATAAATCTTAGAAATAACCTCACAATGATATTTTTTATTCTCTCCTCCAAAAATAATAAATAAAAAATATCTTGTTCATTAAAATTTTAAAAAATCATTAAATATGATTATCATCCATAAGGCAATAGAATCCTCTTTAGTACACAAAATACTATTTCTCTCACTTTAAATTTAGGATTTTGCACAACTTGCAAAAATAAGAGGATAATGTTTTTCATTGTCAAATTTTAAAACTATGCCAAGTAAATTTTGCATATTGTTTTTTCCCTTTTTACTTTTTTACGATATTTAAACAAAAGCAAACTATAGAAATAATATTTTTTCATTAGTGGATAATTTTTGTTCACCAAAAGTTAGGAGGTTTGAATTAGACAATACACTGGCGTCGCAAACAGCAATGGCTTTGTGTCAGTGGAATGAACGCTACAGCGTACCTTGAAGTAATCGATTTCTAAAAGTTCGTTAGGTCACTGTGATGTCAACTGCAGTTTGAATTTCTGACATAGATACAGTACTATGCGTAACAGCCATACGCTGAATACAGCGGTCTTCCCTCTCAGCAGTGCCGCATGGCCTCACAGAACCCAGCATTTTTAAGACACTACCATTCCTTGACCCCTGCTCCCAAAAATTATGTACAGTAGACATATTCTGGCCAAGTCTTTCTGCTAAATCGGAAAAGAAAATCCATCTTCTTGTAGTCCTATTACAAGATCTCGTTCAAACTCAATGAGCTGTTAATAATGGTTTATTCGTCTTTTTAAAGGTATTCTTGGTTAATATCAACTCAATACTTAAAATTTCCTCGATAAATAACGCTCATAAATTTTATAACAAACATTTAAAGCAAACTTAATTTGCAAGTTTTGGGTGGAGCTACCAAAGCCCCACTTATGAACGAAATTTCAATTGATGTCATCTTTCAGATGTATTGTATAAACACGCCTAACAAATTTTGTTTATCTAACACAAGTCTTTCTTGGTGGGATTTTTTTCCTGCCAGTGTAGAATTGTCATGACGAGTAGGAAATATCAACGAAAATATTAATTTCCCATTACTCATTTTTTAAAGATAATGAATAATAAAAACTGAATTTTCTTCTCAATTGCTGATATAGAAATTAAGAAATATGCCAGTTTTAATGCTATAAAATTTTGAATTCAAAGAAGATGTGAAAATTTTTACTAATGTATGTAAATTATTTACCTGTTCTATTTCAAATTCTTTCTTAGCTTGAACTGAAATTCTTTTAACATTCTCGGCTAAATTTTCAACTTCTACGTTTCTTAAATATGTCAGAGTAAATTGATTACTTTTGAAAAACTGTTGACTATCATCACAAGTAATGCCTAGGAGATCTTGTAAATCATTCCAATGTCTTTCTTGTAAAGTAGGTTCTTGGAAGTCAAGAACCATTTCATAATATTGATTAAGATTATTTAATTTGTCTAATAGTTCTTCAAGTAATAACCAGTGCGTACCCTAAAAAGAAACAAACAATATAGAGAAAAATCATATGACAGAAAAGGGAAAGCAATAATAATTTTCATGCTGAAATTTCTTGACGCGTTCGAAAGCTGGTAAAATACTATATAAAATATAGTTGCTGTTAAAACACTATATAAAACAAAAAAATTAATGTTTCATCAAAAAATTTCTTTTGTTCTGTATTAAAAGCTAAATTAGTTTTAAAATATTAGCTAATATGATATAATAAGAAATCGTTAAATAAAAGTTCCTTATCAGAAAGGTATGTATAAGGTTTCTTTTCCTTAAATATACAATGTGACCTACCTTTACTTTCGAAAGTAATGATTCGGCATTACCCTGAAGAACATCTGAGAGTTCCTTTTTATTTTGAACATCGAAACCAATAACTGGCACATTACCCCAATCTTCAAGATAGTCGTCCAGTTGTTTCACATACGACCAAGCGAGCCGAAGGTGACTAAGATCCTAACAAACATGACTCTTAATTAGTATTTAAAATCTGTATAAAGCAAAATGAATTGTCTGAATGTCTGTTATGCCTTATCAAACCATTCATCTGATTGCGATGAAACTCGGTCAGCTTATATTTTACACCTACGGGATGGTTATATTAAAATTACAATTATCCAAAATTAAATTAATAAAATTTCAAATCTCAACCGCATCTATTTACCAAGGATTAATCTCCAAATAATAAGACGAGAAGACAATAGATTCTGAAGGAATGCTAAATCCAAGTTAAAGGCTAATATTTTGTAATTACAGTAAGCAAATGTCATGCAAACCATTCTCAGAGGTAACAACTTTATTACAGATTAAGCAAGAATGTTTTGAGGGATCAACTCTGGGTTTTTAAATTTTAATTAAATTTTAGAGCTTTTTGCAGTAACTGCCAAAAATATCGTAGTAAAAACAATTTTTCACCATCTTAATTTTCAAAAATTATCTTTTCAGCTGTATTAAGGATTTTGTGGTATAAATATATTTTCTATGTTTAATGAATTTTAAAAGAAAATGTTTTAATCATATTTTCTAAACTTAAATTTCAGAATTCTGAACGAATATTAAACGAATCTTGAGATGCAATAAATAGTTTCTTTCATTGCCATTCTGAAAGAACGCCAAGCTTTACAATTCTAAAAGAATACACAAATCTAATATATAAAAATGAATATTTGTTTGTTCGTATTTTATATACTGTTGTA
>JAPMOQ010045993.1:1732069-1746906 GCA_026543055.1 Argiope trifasciata
TGTGTGTGTGTGTGTGTGTGTGTGTGTGTGTGTGTGTGTGTGTGTGTCTGTGTCTGTGTGTGTGTGTGTGTGTGTGTGTCTGTGTGTGTGTGTGTGTGTGTGTGTAGCATTAAAATGATGCTGGAAATATTAATGCTTCCCTAAATACAAAGTGGGTGTAACTACGATACATGAAATTTGGACGAATCTTTTCATTAACAAAAGATTTTAAGAAAAAAAATAATTACTCACCGCTTTTGTTTGATCAGAAATTACTTTTAATGAGGATTTAATGGTAGAAGGAGGAACAGTCCAGTTCAAATTAGAAAGCACAGGTTTAATGCCTCCCTCTATTGCCGCAAGTATGTCGGCAAATATTTCTTTGTCTTCAGACGAAAGACTTGTAATTATTCTAAAAAAGGTCATTTTTAATTAAAATTTAATTAATTGAATTAGTAATATCGATATCTCGCTCAGAAAATTATATAAACTGAAAATATAGTACACGTGTGGCTGCACAACATCCTTACCGTTATTTTTAAAACACGTATTCTTACTACTATTTTGCAACCAATCGTATTGTTTATATCTTATGTTTTATACTTACCACTATTTTTATTAGTTATGTTCCATGTATAAATATCGATTGTAAATAAAGTTAGCTCAGACTTGTCTTGTCTGAATGGTAACCACCTACCTACACATGCATTTAATAAGTCTAATTAAAATTTTTTGGTAGAGGAAACTACGGTGTAGAATTATTACAGTGGAATTAACCTTAGCACTCCGATGCTCCTCTCAAGCACTATTCAAAATCAGGCACCATTTTGTAGTTTTATTTAATTATTTTCTTAAATTCTGACTTGTGATATGTAAATTAATTTTCCAGAAAAATTCCATGTATATTAATTTCTCGGTGCCATAAACGAGTCCTCAAATTCGGTGAATATTTATGCACTGAATTACTTTTCGGAGGACTAAGGGTTAAAGGTGACTGGGACACCTTTAAAACATTCTTCAAATTCGACTAATTTAAATATAACAATAGGTCTTTTAACTAAGAAAAATAATAAGAAGAAATTATTCATTAAAAATAGCTGAAATTTGAAAAAACATTTACATTAGTAAAATTAAAAGAATTTTCTCACTCTGTCAAATAAATTTTGGTTTTCCAGAGAAACTTATTCATAGAACACTAAAAAAACATTAATAGGTAGACATAAAAGTAGCAAAAAATAAACATTTTAAGAGATGTAATAAGTTTTAAGATTCCAGCATTTAATGCCAACTGAATATTTCATAATAATAATAATTTAATTTAAACAAGGCTATTAAAAGGTAAGCACGAAGGAAATAAAAGAATATTTAAATCCATCATACCATAAAAGGAAATTTTTTAGGCAAAAAAATATTTTACTTTTCAAACAAATAGAGGTAGAGGCATAAATGATCAAATAAATTTTAATTAGAAATGTATTTAAAAAACATAAATAGCCGCAAATATTAATATTCCTTAAGAAATTGAAAGCGGATTAGATTTTAAAAAATTCTTTAAAACGATACCTGTTATAATTTTGAACACTGTCTAACATTTTCATGATGCGCTTATGGAAAACATCGCCTTTTTCAAGTAAATGCACAATTTGTTGGGGAATTTCTACACCTGTTTTATCCCAATAAAATAATTCTTGGATAAGGATCAAGATTTCACTGCAAAATACAGACAAAAAATTCGTTTTTAATTTCTGTTTTATTACACTTTATTTAAATTTAGACTGCATAAGGCGTTTTTACTGAATTTTCTCATTGATCTTTAGAAAATTATTTTAAAAAGATGAACTAAAAAACAACCTTGCAAAAATATGATCATCATTATCAAATAGCAAATAAAAGTAAAGAAGTTTCTATTGTTTAAAGAAAAAGTTACAGCTACATTTATCAGAAATAACAGCGGATTACACTGAAATTTCATTATTAAATAATATCCGAAAAATTCTATAAAAAAGCATAAATTTAAAAAGCATTCTATATAAAAATTAAGAGAAAATCCGTTTATAGTCTTCAATAGAGACAACCGGAATGCTTGAACAGATATCAGACACATAATAACATTTGATTAATTCTATCATAAAATAAGACAAATTCAAAAAATCCTCTAAAAGTATTACAATGAAATAAGATAACATTTTAAAACACACTCGTCTTTGTGAAATGAATTGAAACCCAAACTTTTGAATAAGTCTGTCAAATCAAAGAAAAGAGTTAATGTGTTTAAATTTTGATTTCCAAAAAATGTATATAAATTTATTAAAATAAACAATAAAATTACCTGCTAACATTCAACTTGAGAAAGGGCGTTCCTTCCTCTTTAACGAAAATTGGATCTTTCAACCAACCATATGGATCCTAGATTAAATTATGTTATCTGAAATTCTTATATGTTATAAAAGGCATATTAATATTATTTCCTCTTTAAATTTTTTTATTTTGTGACTCGAGCAGAATCAATGAAAGAAAAAAAGTCAATCATAAGATACATGACGTTATTTGATATTCGAATGCCATACGTTATCGTGAAAATATAATATCAATGCAGAGTATTTTGCGGTAATAAGAGTAGTAACTTCCTAGGTTATCTGAGAACTGTTTTAATTTCTGTGTTATTAATTAATGAAAATTTAATAAAGAGTAGTAATATTATTTCTCTTGTTTTGTAAAAAGTTTAGACAGATTTAAGTACGCCATTCTCTTAATCATTTAATAACAGACACAATACAGAAACTTTTTAAAAAACTGAATGAAAAGTAAAATTGAGATTCCAAGCTTCTCAATGAACATTTCTAGAATGATAATCAATGAAATAAAAAGAAAAGTAAAAATAAAATATGAAATTTTAAAGTTATATGTATCGAATAATACTTTCTAATTATAATAAAACTAAGAATTTATTAAAAGAAGTTTAAATCTTTAGAAAATTTAGTTCAGAAAAATTATAACAAAACTAAAATATAAGCAAATAAGAAATTTTTCTTACTTTAGGAATAGTTTTAGTCCATTGAAGAAACAAAGTATGTATCAGTTCATAGTTTGAATCTATAACTCTTTCATAAAAAGTTTTAATATCAATATCACATTCTCTTGGCCACATATTACTTGCATCTTGCAGCATCTAAAAATAGTTTTTAACGGCAAATAGTCATAATTAAAATAGCATAATCAAATTTTCTTTTAATAACAAAAACCACATAATATCTTCTTCTTCTCAGAACATATTCTCGATTAATTTAAGTTTTGATAAAATATGTCTTCTTCGCAAGATAAAGGGAGCAGAATTATATATGCTTGTAAAATTGCGGTAAATTCCAGAAAATTTTAAAAATCGATTGATTATGAACAAAATTTTTAAGCAAAAATGTTTGCACTGAAATGAAATCAGGTTTTCCTTTAATCACAAAACCAAATTTTATTGATAACAATAGCTAACTAATTTTAGCTTGAGATTTTTCTGCAGTTGGTAATCATGCATTTGTAAAATCCTGTTTAATGATGGTTTGGTTTGGTTTGAAGTTTTATGGCACAAGAACCAATATGAAGGTTATACTGTGCCAAACAAGTTTAAGTTTGATTCAAAGTTTTATTAAAACAGTTTCTAGAGAAGTATTTCTAAAGCAAAACAATGATAAATTACAAATGTCAAAAAAAAGGGAGTTCAGATTAAGGAAGAAAATCCTATAGATTTTAAATAGGTAAAAAGATTCTTATGTGGTTTTTTTGCCAAGCAACAAGGATAAAGTTACTGTTAGGGTTTTGAAGTAAAATAACCGTTGAGCGTTAAAATATGGACATTCAATAAGGATATGATAAACTGTTATCCCACAGTCACAGTGTGGGCATATCGGCAATTCATCGTTTAATAATAGATGTCTATGTGTAATTCTAGTGTGACCGATTCTCGGGCGAGTTAAAACGGTGTCGTGTTTTCTATAACTTAAAGAGGGCCAATTTTCTATGACAGGTTTGCAAGTATGAAGTTTGTTTAGAGTTTCCGAATCCCACTGAGTTTGCCAATTTACGTACAGATAGCTTTTAGCCTGTTTCTTCAAATCGCATGCAGGTATGGGTGTTTCTAAGAAACGAGTTGCTGATTTGGCACTTTTATCAGCCTTCTCATTGCCACATATTCCCACATGAGATGGTATCCAGCAGAATAGAACTGTAGAGCCGCGAGAGGTAATCTTATAAAATAAGTCTAAAATCTTTAAAATGTTTGGATGAGTATGATTCTGGGGAAATTTTAAAGACTGTAAAACACTTAAAGAATCACTGTAAATAATAAAATTTCCACTAGGTCTATTTGAAATTTCTATAAAGCATGTAAAACTGCAGTGGTCTCAGCAGTAAATATGGAACAACACGAAGGAAGTTGAAAACTTAAAATTTTATCTGAAAAAATCACAGCGAATGAGGCATTGGTTGATGTCTTAGAACCATCGGTGTAAACAGGAATGAAAGACTGATAATGAGATCTATGTTCAAGGAATAATTTTTGATAAACAATATCTGCAGTGTCCGATTTGCTGAAGTTTTCAAAAGGATTAAGAAAATAAAAGGTTTGAATTCTCCATGGAGGAAAATTGTTAAACAGCTGTGAGGATAATACCAGATGGTTCATATTTAGTTCTAATAAAATAGTGCTCACCCTGGTGTGAAATGTAGGTTCTAAATTCTTTCTAGCTTCTTGCAAACGAAGCAGGAAAGGTCGAAGTTTAAAATCGAAATATGGATGGCTTGGATGAGATTGTATTCTAAAATAATAATGTAAAGAAAGCATTTTTCTTCTGAGATGTAAATCTGGTTCATAACACTCAACATATAAACTTTTAACTGGAGAGGTGCGAAAAGCTCCAGAGCATATTCTAAGAGCTGCATGATGGACAGGGTCTATTTTTTTCAGTATACTTTTCCTAGCTGAGCCATAGATCGCGCACCCATAATCTATTTTCGAGAGGATGGTTGCTCTATAAATCCTCAACAATGAAGTTCTGTCGGCTCCCCAAGATGTATTAGAAAGAACTTTCAAGATATTTAAAGCCCTCTCACACTTTTTTAGTAAAGAAGATAGGTGGGATTGAAATGTCAGTTTTTTGTCGAAAGTGATTCCTAAGAAACGAATTTCATTAAGAAAAGGAATTTTTTGACCATAGAACATAATTTCAGGGTCTGGATGAAGACTTCTCTTCCGACAAAAATGCACTCCCGCTGTTTTTGCCGTTGAGAAAGTGAAACCATTTAAATCTGACCATTGTTTAATTTTGTTTACAGCCGTATGCAGTTGTCTCTCTATAAAGCGCATATGGTTTCCCACGCAGGAAATGTACAGATCATCTACATAAAGATATCCTTTGACATATGGTGGAAGTTGGTTTAAAATGCTATCAATTTTTATAATGAAAAGTGTGACACTTAGAACGCTGCCCTGTGGGACACCTTCTTCTTGGGTAAAAGTATCAGAAAATTCATGCCTTAATTTCACTTTAAACTGTCTCAGTTGTAAAAAATTTTGAATAAAGATTGGCAAGTTCCCTCTTAGATTAAAGTCGTAGAGATCTTTCAGGATTCCATATCTCCACGCGCGATCGTAAGCTTTTTCAATGTCGAAGAAGATGGCCACCAAGTGTTTCCTCTGCAAAAAAGCAGAACGAATATCGTTTTCTAAGCTTAATAGATTGTCTAAAGTAGATTGTCCCTTTATAAAGCCACTTTGAAATGGACTAAGAATTTTGTTTGTTTCCAAAAAATATATAAGTCGACGGTTAATCATTTTTTCAAAGAGTTTGCAAAGACAGTTTGTTAAAGCTATTGGGCGATAGTTCAAAGGATTCGTGGGATCTTTATTAGGCTTTAAGAGAGGAATAATTATTGACTGTTGCCAAGAAGATGGAAAATGATGTTCCTTCCAAATTCTATTAAATAAATGCAACAAGTTTTTCTGTGATTTGTAAGTTAAATGCTGGATCATTGCATAGCTGATGTTATCTGGGCCAGGAGAAGATTTATGAACATTTGATAAAGCAAACTGAAGTTCTTGAAATGTAAAATTACTATTGTAAGGTAAATCAGACTGGGACTCAAAATTCAATTTTTTGTTCTCAACATTTTTTTCAAATTTAAAAAATACGGATTATAATTTTCACGGGAGGATGTACTTGCTAAAGAAGAAGCTATAGTATTTGCTATGTCCTTTAAAGTAGATATAATCTGATTATTCACATTTAATATTGGCACAGTATTAGAAAAAGGAGTACCTGAAGCTTTTTTAACTTTTTGCCAAAGTTCTCGGCTTGAGAGGGAAACTTTTATGGTGGAAACAAATTTTTGCCACGACATTCTACGACTATATCGTTGAATACGTCGAGATTCGGCTTTGGCTCTTTTGTATGCAATTAAATTTTCAGTTGTGGGATATCTTCGAAATTTGTCCCATGCTTTTCTCTGTTTCTTACGGGCTTGTTGACATTCACTATTCCACCACGGTTTACTTTGCTTCTTCCTAGTACTCTTAGTCTTTGGTATGGATGCATTTGCAGCATGGATAATAGTTTGGGTAATTAACTCTATTGCTTCATCGATAGAATAATGTTCTACCATAATTTTACTTATTTTTGAAAGAGCAGAGAATGTATTCCAGTCAGCTGCTGTAAATATGTACCTAGATGGTTGATAGTAATTATGATGGTTATGTCTATTATCAGTAATAATCAAAGGAAAATGGTCACTGTTGTGGAGATACTTGTCTACAGTGAGATTCAGAAAAGGTAAAATTTGGGGAGAGCAAATAGCAAGGTCAATTGCATGGAAGGATTTTGTAGGCTGGTGGAAGTAGGTTAGTTCATCTGTATTTAGAAGGCATAGATTGTAATCCTGTAAAAGTTTTTCAATCTGTAAACCTCTTGCATTGGTGTCTGAATTTCCCCAAATGAGGCTATGGCCATTGAAATCTCCTATGATAAGAAACGGAGATGGAAGTTGTTGAATTAAGCGATTCAAATCGGTTTGATTGATGCATTCATTAGGAGGTAAATACAAATTACACACGGTTATCAGGGATTTTATATGAATTCGAACAGCTATAGCCTGTAAATTTGTGTTTAAATTCAATGAGGTGGATGGGTGGCTATTTGCAACAAGCAGTGCAACTCCACCTGTAGCTCTATCGTTAACATGATTTTTGTAAGATGCAGAGTAGTTTGAGATATGAATGTTATCGCCTGGCTTCAGATGGGTCTCCTGTAAAGCAATGCAAGCTGGAGCATAGGTATTTATGAGATCTTTTAAGTCTGAAATTTTATTTTTTAACCCACGACAATTCCAAGAAAGAAAATCTGCCATTTAAGGAAGAAAAAAAAATGTAAAAGAAAAAAGGCTTTATAATTTTTTAGAAGATACCGATTCATTCGAGTCACTAAAAGACATTTCTTCGTCAGATAAGTGAACGCTGAAGAGAGGATCACTATCCGAATCTTTGTCTTTAGTTTTTTTCTGTTTTTTTAAGAAGTCTTCCTGTGTTAAGGAATGTTTTGGTGGAGACTTCGCTTGAGCTCTACGCTCTATCAAAATTTTAGCCCGTTTATTTGCTTTTGTTTCTTTAACTTGTTTTATTTGGTCGGACTTTTTGTTTGTTTTCTTAGTCTCAACTTTCTGCTTGGTATTTGGTTTAGATTTTTCAGTTTCAATGGATACTGAAATATTTTTGAGTGGAGAGTTCTTAACTATCGGTTTTAATTTACATAATGGAGGGCAAATTACTTTTGTAATGCTTTCGTCAGTCATTGTGCTTGAAGATGTTACTGATTTCACTGCACTGCTGTAAGAAAGTGGTCTTTGTTCAGATGTCAATAGCTTTTTAGCTTCAAAGTATGGTATGTTTTTCGTTACTTTAAGTTCTTGGATTTTCTTTTCTAATTTCCATTGTAGACAGTCTCGAGAATCGGAGTGATGTGGTTGTTTACAATTTACACACTGCGGGTCTGCAGTGCATTCATTAGCTTGGTGACCAGCAGTTGCACATCTAGAACAGGTTTGTGTCCCTCTACAAGCCATCTTGTAATGACCAAAACGCTGACAATTATAGCATCTGATAGGATTAGGTATATAGGGTCGAACTTTGCAATTTAAATAGCCTGCTTTTATGCTGGATGGTAATTTTGTTGTATTAAATGTTAGGATAATACTATTAGTGGCAACCAGACTATTTCCTTTTTTCATAAAAATGCGTTTCACTGCAATAACACCTTGGCTGGCAAAGCCATCAAGAATTTCTCTTTCTGGAGAATTCAAGAGTTCCTTTTCAGATATAACACCCCGGCAGAAGTTAAGTGTTCGGTGAAGTGTCACAGAAACGGAATGATTTAAAAAAGATTTAGCTTGTAAAAAAGATTTGGTTTGAAGAGCAGAACTTGTTTCGATTAATAGGTCACCCGACCGAAGTTTTTTGACCGACTTTGGGCTACCGCCAATACCTTTCAAAGCTTTTTCAACGGCAAAAGGAGATAAATCAGATAGTTTTCCATCAGGGATGGAGAGAATAACGAAACGAGCAGTTTCAGAAAACGGTTCAGTGTCAGAAGTGAAAAAACCCATAAGAGTCAAATAGAAATTCGGGTCCCGACGGCACCGCCCACCACGGAGCCCAACTAGGGATGGCAGCCACCGGCTCTAGACATTCCCAGCCTCGGCGCTTACCATGGTGCTAGCCAGAGCTTATACGCTAAAAATCACCCCCGGGGACAGTGACCACCCTTAACGCCAAGCCCAAGAAGTGACCCCTTCGCTTGATCCCCTTGAGCAGCCCAGTCATATGTCTGGGATACCAGCCGATTAATACATCAGGGTTCAAAATGTACCACCCGTCTGATGGGTCGCCACGCACGGCAAACACGTGGGGTTTTTAACTGTCCATGAGAAGCAAGAAGCAAACAGAGCGGCGACCGCTTCTCATGGAGAGCTCCCTCGCTTACCGTCGAGGGATGGAAGAAGGAAGAGAGATAAAAGGGGGGGAGAGAGCGGGGAGAGTAAGAAGAGAAAAAAAATAGGGGGGAAGGGAAAAAAGAATGAAAGAATGAAAGATCCCTGGGTACCTCGGGATTGGGACACCCGTACCCACCTAAAGGAGGTGGGCCCCTGAGGGTTTAATGATGGAATATGAAACACAAATGAGAAAACCTACTTTATAGAGTTGTTTAACTCTTTTCGGCAGAAGTGATGCACAGAATGCTGTTCCTCCATATTGAGGGAGAGATGGATGACATAAAGTTTTCAGTTCAACAGACTTTTCTTGTACATGATGTAGTTCATTTAGAAAGATATCATAGAGAGTTTTTACACACCTACGTAAATCTCTTTTCATTGCCTAAAATGAACAAAATATTCAGACATAAAATTAACGGAATTTACAACTTTTTAAACATTTATTGGAACATGGACAAGTCCAGAGATATATCAGGATAAAATGAAATCAATTACAAAATTTTAAAGTAATAAATGAGAATCCTGGTTTTGATCAAGTATTGTTTTTGATAGATATAGATAAATTTAAATTAATCGATTTATGTTTTTATTACTAACCAAACAATGAAATTTAGCAATATTTCCTAATAAAATATATTTAAAGTATAAGTTAATACATTTACATTGTAAACATTTTGGCAAATTATTATGAAAATTGATGATTTTAACTTATAATGCAATATGCAAATTGATAAATTAATATTTCAAGGTTAATTAGATTTTATGTACACATACAATAATCTAAGCAAATGCAGCCTTAAGTACGAATATTGTTATATTGTAATAAGCTAAACACGTAGCGAAACACATTTTAGATTTATATTAATATGCTTTAACTAAAGACAACTTGATTAACTTATTACATAAAATCAAATAAGGTGCACATAAAATGGTGAATTTGTATACTTGAAACATGAAAACTCATAAAAGAATATTTCTAAACTAATTACATAATATATCTTTTCTTAATAATCTAAGATCACATAAATATGAAAATTACCTGCTTTTTAAAATGCTTTTGAAACATTTTCAAGATTTCTAAGCCTTCTTCAATAGTATTTAAATTTTCAAAAGCATTAAGCATTAACTTCGAAATACTAATTTCAAGCTCGTTTATTTGCAGTTTAAATCTGAAAGAAAAAATAAATTAAATTATTGAATGTGGAGATATTATAATAATAAATGAGATCATGGAATATCTTTTATTAATTGTATGGAATAAGAATAAAAGCTAAACAGCTGTCAATAAAATTGTGCAAGCAATTATAGATGTCCTATTAATATTGGCATTTTTAAAATTATAAATTAATAGTTTCAGAAATACAGTAGTTTTCAAACTTTCTTAGAATACAGCTAAACTTATTACCAATTATCAATAATTTTTTGAAAGTAAGCAATGAAAAAGCTTAATATTCTAATATAAAACTCAAATCAAATGTTATCAATAATACTCTCTGAATTAAGAAGCCAAATTTTTTTTAAATTGATTCATATATTTTTACAGCTTAAAATTTTTAATTTCAAAAATTAGTAGATTTCAACAAAAACAGATGTCAAAATCGAAGTTACATTCACAAAATCTGCTATAACCAGAGAAATATTTGGCTTATTGCAATGGAATTCGGTATAGAGATTGTCTGGAGGAAATTTAGCTTAGAGAGTTTGGTAAATGTGATATACTATAAGCGAAAGTATAAAACTTAGCAATATGAAGAAACCAAATTTTTACTCAACATACAGTTTCTATCAAAAACTCTAGAACCACGATGCATTATAACCACAGGAAAAATCTGCTTAAATTGGAATTTGTCCATCATGCACTGCTATACAAGCCTCAAGTGACCAGGTAAAAGGGTGAAAAAATGCTTTTGATAAGAAATCCTCTTCTGCTAAATGCACGACTTGAATTCTTCAAACATTCACTTACTTAAAACATTGTGCTACAAGTTTTTCAAAATTTATGCAATACAAATTTTGTCGGCAGCAATTCTGAATTTTTGTGAAAAACCTGTGTTCCAAATTTGGATATCAGTGTATAATTGGAACAAAATAATCTTTTGTAATTAATCTTCTATTTCGGCTTTAAATGAAAATCCTTTTGTTTAAAAATTAAGGGAATAATTAACAAAAAAATCAAGCAATAAAAAGATAATTATAATTTATTTACAATCCTTTTAAAGCACTATAACACTAATCAATATAGGTTGATAAAAGTTTTCAACTAAAATATATCAAAACATAAAGAATTTATAACTTGCCTTTTGAAAAATTCATACCAAGCTGCTGATCTTATATGCACTGCTGCTCGTTTGTTCTCACCCAGTTCGTGCAAAAAATACCAAAAATTTGTTTGTATAACTTCAAGTTGTTCAGCAATTTCATGACACTTTTGCCCAGGACTGTAGATATCAGCACTTTCTTCACAGCTAAATTCATCTTTATATTCACAAACCTGTAATATTTGTACGAAAGAAAAATTTCACGCCTATTAAATTTTTTAAATTCCTTCGACATTTCTGATAATTAACCTTTCAGATTTCAATCATAATTGAGCTTTTAATTATATTTAAATATTGTGCCAATACATTTTCTTCTCTGCTTACAAGATAGTATATAAACTAAAGCATAAAATTATCAGTAATATTGTGCTTGCACCAATAAAGATTCCGATTGATCACACTCCGACTTTTAGATCATATACGGATGTTCTACCTGATTATTATCTATTGGAATCGTTTGCATCTGCATAAATTTATTGCAATTTAAAAAATATTTTATGTAAAAATTTCGTCTGTTTTTAACAAAATTCAAACCAACTCTTTGCCCTTCTATTTCGAAATGTAAATAATTGTGTACGTCGAAAGCAATACTAATTTACACAACCATATACAAAACAAGACAAAATAATATAATGTTAATGAAAAAATTACAGATACCAGCTCAAGATGAATGTCATTAATATACTTTCAGTAAGTCGACTTAACATTCAAATTTAAAAGGTATATGCTTTTAATTTTATTTTTATATCACAGACTGGAATACGATAGTTAAATTCTTTCTAATGAGTTTATCAGACGAATGCTTTTTTTCCTTAACTATAATTCCCTAATATATCTATATAATAATCATAAAAGAACCAAAGTATTACAACATAATTTAGCATACCTGAATCAGTTCTTCACAACGATGTACAAAAAGATTAATTTGGGGAGAAAGGTCTTGACCAGACCATACACTTGCAGCAAATTTTTTGTGCACTTTCTCAGACTAGAAATTCAAAATGAAGTAGAATTCTAAAAATTTGTTAATATTACAATTCGTATTTATAAAATTTACAAGCAAGTCATTAGCTTACCAAATTATGTAAAAACATAAGGTTAAAAAAATCGCTCCTAATAATTACACAAATAAAATTTTGAGACCGAAAGAAAAATTCAGTGACTATATATCTACAATAAATTCCACAGATAGATAAAATATATTCCCACAAACCTCTAATAAAATTTAGAGAAATATAATAACTAAAATGTAAAAATAAAATGGTTTGAAAAAAGGTTTCAATAATCTAAGATTATTTTAAATAATAAAAATATCTTTAAAATTATAATACAAATTTAAGTATCCAATATTACCAAGGAAAAAATGGCTTTGCCCAAGAAAATCACCAAGAATGCTTTTCTTTACTTTTTACAGTTTATAACTACATCTAAGTATAATTTCTTAACCTCACTAATTCTTTTTATCTATCCAAATATCTAAAAAAGAATATATTGGAATAAAGCACAGTGTAATAAAAATTGTATGTATTACTTCGTAATTAAATCATAGCAAATAATTAAAAATGATCACTTACAAATTCAAAAATTTCTATCCATTTATTACAAACTGAAATGACATCTCGCAAATTCTGTTTCTGGGCTGATGTTTTTTCCTGAAATATTTCATCAAGGGGTATGTGACTGGAAACAGACTTTATTACAAAATTATTGACCTAAAAATTAACAAAGTACGAATTCAAGATTCATTTATAAAAAAATTGCATTATTATAAGGTGTGAGTATTAGATTACCAGAAATAATTTCTAAATTGCGTCTCAAGAAGATAACCAATAAAAGTAAATTCAAGTTGCAAAAGCGTGGTAGACTAGGACTCGCTAGCTGTATAAAAGACATTGCAAACAAGCTCATGATTCATACGAAAATTTATTATGTTTTATGTTTGACCCAAGAAGTGTAGGATGTTATAAAATATATTTTCTCAGAAATTCTGTTTGGTTCTTGCAGTAATTCAGAGCAAAATGTTAGCAAGACATCATTTGAGTGCCTACCATCGTGGACTGCAGCTGGACGATTGAAAGCAGGTCAAAGTGTAGCTACTGCAATGGGTGTATCAAATGCGGTGGTGGTATCAAATGTAATGGTGTGTAAATGTAGCTACTGCAATGGGTAATGGGTGTCATCTCGCGATTAAAGAAGGCCGCTGAAGGTGGAAATGTTTTGCAAAAGCATGCTTTGGATCGTGGTAGGAAGATCACACCTTTAGAGGATTGCTATGTGGCCCTCATGGCAAAAAGGAACAGAAATTTAACTCCTGACCAGATAGCTGTAAACCTTGAAACCACAATCGATATGTAAGTTTTTGCAAGAACTCTCTCACAGTGATTAAATCAAGTTAGTTTATATGTACGGAAGCCTGTTTGTTGCATACTGCTTAAACCACGCCATTGTCTGAGAGATTACGCTGGTGTAAGGAACATGTTGCTTGGAATATCAAAAATTGATCTAGAGTGATGTTTTCAGACGAGTCTCGTTTCAGTGTGAAAGATGATTCTGGTCACCTATTGCTGTGGGGAGAACGTGAAACAGGTTATGCACAACAGTTTGTTAGTGAACATGATTGATGCCACCCAGGCATGATGGTGTGAGCAGGTATCATACACAAAGGCAAAACACTGCTTCACATCTTTGAGTGAGGAAGCGTTAAATCGCAACGATAACACAGAGAGGCATGTCTGTCTCTTTAGGTGTGCTGTAGGCCCAGACTTTTTGTTTATGGACGATAATGCGCAGCCACACTGAAGCATTGAGATATCAGACATAGTACAAAATTAAAAACATTAACCGCATTTTAATTGCCTGCCTATTCTACTGATCTAAATCATATCGAACATGCCTGGAATGCTCTGGGCAGATGCGTTTCACAAAGAACCATCTCTCCCTGAACAGTGCAAGAGCTCAAAATCACCTTAAGGGAGGAGTGGGAGAATATCCCCTAATAACACCTTGACAGTTTAGTAGAGAGTATGGAGTACAGATGCAAAATATGCATTGTGTCAGTGGTCATCACACATACTAATATACTCATGTCTGCATCATTCTGAACTAAAAATCAATTTTTGTGGGGCTGTTTGGAAATCATCCAAGGAGCATCTTTTTAAGTCTTTAATTTTTCGATATGTCGATATATCCACTATTTTGCACTATAATAAATGGACATCCTGCCTACCATCAATCTTCTAAATTAGTCATTAAAACCGATTGATTTATAAAAATAAAAGAATATTATTATAAAAACTTGTTCTCTTAGATTTTTCCGTCCACCATCTTAAAGAAAATATCAACTTCAGATCAATTAATGCCCAGAATTACTTTAAATAAAATCAAATGAAACTGTGTTTGTGTATAATAATCAAATGAAAATATCAAATAATCAAATTAAATGTATTTGCGTGTATAAATAATTAAATGAAATGTGTTTGCGTGTATAAATAATTAAATGAAATGTGTTTGCGT